>JAAAJZ020315965.1:0-12476 GCA_010015985.2 Actinopyga echinites
AAAAAAAAAACTTCGAAAAAAAAAAAAAAAAAAAACCCACGAAACGCAAAGAGAGATGTTTCTTCCTTTTTCACGTTGGGAGTTGAACCCAGCAATCCACTGAGTCAGGCTTAAAGGGAAAATGCAGTCACCCCAATTTGAATCAGTATGCCCCGGTATTCTAATTCGTGAATGGTTCTTTTCAAACATGTAACAACATTTTGGTGTTGAAGTGTTAAATCCTGCAGCATAAATGGTTTGATATGCAGTAGTTATGTACTCAATCATCATGAAAAATACTTGAATGTAAGGAAAATGAAAGGAGAATTGCAATATTTTGATTTTTCCCCCAAAATTACTCCCTTTAAGCCTCGTCTACACGATCATACATTTGGTCAAAAACACCATCATACATTTGTATGGAGATGCTAATAAGCAAACGTATGATCGCGTGGACTGCTTTCCCGACAAATTTGAACAACGTCCAACATGTATGAAGTTGTTCAAACTTTTAGCTGCATGTTTCATCTTCCCAACAAGTGTTCAAACATTTGTATGAAGACGTTCATGGACAAATGTATGACCGTGTAGACGGGGTTTTAAAGGATTACCTCCAAAACGAATTTGGGAACGAAAACTTCGTTTTCTTGGTCTTCGTTTTAGACATTGCTGTATTATGCTTACTCCAACGGAAGATCAACGAGAAACACAGCGCTTTATGAATTAAAAGTCATTTTGGCATATGAAGATGGCAGAAAAGACAAACTTTGTAAGATTTTAAGAGATACAATTTATTTGTAATTGAATCAAATTTGCTACAGAACGACTTTATGGCTTGATACATTGTATAGAGCTGTGTGTTGATGCTTATTAAACATTGCAAATAAGCAGAACGTAATCATGGATCCATATGAAAAAGTCTTCAGGTAGAAAGTATTTGTTTTCTAGGTATTCGTTTTGGAGATTTTGAAGTCTCGTTCTTGTCTTCGTTTTGACGGTCTTCTCCGTTTGGACTCACCCATCCGGAAGACCGCATTGCTGGTTAGGCTAGACCGTTCGGGGACCGCCTATAAGGACAGGGGTAAAAGGGTGGCATTATTTCGCCAGGATACTTTGTGACCTGTATATTTACAGTAATTATAAATATGAATAAAATTGCGGAAGGTACGGCAAATAGCAATTAGGTTACCAGTAGTTTTCTCTTGATGTTTCTATTACAGGAATTATGACATGCACATTAACGTTAGCATTTCTTTGATGCGTACCGACAAAGGAAGCATATCAGACAATGCCCGGGGCTATATAAACATTGTTATTGTTCAGTGTGACAACCTAAATGCAAATAAATGTCAGCCTAATTCGAGGGTGTGTGTTGCGGCCATTAGTTCTTTGCCTTCGGCCGTAAAGGGAAGTATTGTGTTTGCTTTGCATTGACATGGTACAGTCAGAAGTTATCTTTTATTGTTAATATATCCTTACGTATAGCTGGAAAAAATCTGACAATAGGCAACAGCTTTTCTTCCTCAAAATAATAGACACTGCCAGAGTTGAAAATTTGAAATGTTAGGCCAACTAATTATTCATGAGCTACAGTTTAATCACTTCCTTTCACTGACAACCTTACTTCTTAAAAGGGATTACCCAACTACTTACATACAGACTGCCAAACTTTCTGTGCATCTTCTGTGCATCTAAATCATATTTTGAAAAGTATGAAAATTTTCTGTTAAGTAGAACACAATGTATGACGTCTTTGTCGGCCTCTGGAAGAAGTCAGATATAGGGAGTGTAAAGAAATCAAATAAATGACAAGGACTAAATCTAATGCAACCGACGACGTAGAGATTCGTCTAAGGCGCGAGATGAGAAACTCTTAAGCCCATCGTGAAGACTGTTTGCATGTGTGAAATACAGCAAACTGCGTCTCTGAAATACGGCTAACATCCTGTTTTGATGACGTCAGTCCCCAATAGCCTCCTTTGTAGTGTGTACGAGCAATTGTACAACAATGAGGAAAAGCGTACGAAAACTTAAACAAAATTGAAGTGCATGTTGATAAAAACTGGGGAAATCTGAAGTAATTAGGATTGATTTACCTTTTATTGTTCATATAATCTATTTAAGATTGAAAGACATATTTTAGAAGTCGTGCATACGTGAGAAAGTTTTATCCCAGAATTGCTTTGAGTGCAATATAATTTATTATTATTCTTATGCATTACAGCCCTATCTGGAGCACTGTTTAATGATTTTGCTAATTGTCGTAATTTTATTAGCATTTCGCACGAAAAATGACCTGAAACATTAAAAAAATGTCATAAAATGTAAATTTTTCAGCGCGCATCTAGACCTACCTTTTGTTTCTTGTTGTTCCGGTATAATATCCTATTAAAGGACAGCTAGGGTAAGATGATTGTTCCAAAGTCTCAGAAATCTCACATTGTCATCTGTCCTTCCCTCTTCAATGCCTACTCATTCATCAACTGCCCTGCTCATTACTGGTATTTTATTTAATTTTGGTATTTTTACTAGCACTTGTGTATGTAAAATTGACGTGGAGCATTACAACAAAATAAACTTAAAAGGGCAAAATTTTAGCGCGCTTCGCACGCTTCCTTTCTAATTGGTTATTCAATTTTATTCTCTGTAGAACAATTTTTTTAAAATGATCGTCCCAAAGCCCCCACGAAACCGCCAGCATCGTTTGTTCTCCCCTCCAAAGAGCTTACTGAAGCATCAACCGTCCGGTTGTAAGTTAGTCTAAGCTAGGCTGTTCAAAACATGTTGTAAATTTTGTCTGTTAGAGCGAGTTAAAATCCATTAGCAGAATGTTAAACGTATTGTAACGAAATTTGATTTCGTTATTTAGAAACTTTTGGAAGCTTACATTGTTTATCATGGTTTGTGTTTACACAGTTCTCGGGGAGGCGAGGGTAGGTGAGTAATTGATCCGACCAAGAAGTAGCCAGGGATTGGTTATGTTTTAAGTTTTACTTTACGGCAGAGATTGGACATGTGATATGGATATCTGTAAGAAGGAAGGATTATGTAATCGAATTCCGGCCGCTGCTCAGACAAGTGCTGGGTTTGACGATTATTTTACCGAGGGAAGTCGGGGCTGTCAGAAATGTATTGTTGTATTGTTTTTCATGGAAATGAGTAACGGTAAAATTTTATGCTAATACTCATGGGTTACCTGTCTGGGAGTCGAGCAGCCCTATGACGGAGGGTTGTGAGTGGCTTAAGTGGGTGTTACGTCACCACATGAGTGACAGTGTATGTGCTATGTATTTTGTTTAGTATTAGCTACCGGTTTTTAAAATGGAGATGGACGTTTGATATAGAAGTTCTTCTGTCTGAGATTGCGCCGCTGCTGGTCATGCTAGGTTGAGCCAGCTATTGGGGAAGGCAGCGGGGTGGGTGGGTTTTATGGACTGGCAATTTTTGGGAAGCAGTAATCTGTATTACACAGCACGTTGTGGGTGCGGGTGTGTGAAGCCTTCAATGTAAGTTGCGTAGGCTAAATTTAGCTGGCAAAACCTAGTTCGCTATGCCTCTGCTCAGATTTAGCCGGAGTAACCAATTACGCAGTCTGTCGGCTCAGATTTAGCCGGGGTAACAAAACCAGTTACGCAGTGGGTCGGCTCAGATTTAGCCGGCGTAACCAAACGGAATACGCAGTGCGTTGGTTCTAATTTAACTGGCGAAACCTCTTTCGCCGAGGGCGGCAAATTCAGCCAGCGTGTCTTGTGTATGGAATGGGTGTGTGCAGTATGGGAAATTTATAGTTACTGCATAGAATGGGGTTTTAGACTCACTTGTTTCTTCTGTCTAGGCCTATAGTTAATTTCCTTCTTGTAAATATTTTCTGGAATATGAATGCCGGAAACTTATGAATTGTGTTAGCCTATTTTCCTTGTCCTATGTCTAATTTTCTTGAGCCTAGTTATCATTGTTTACCAATAGTGAAACTAATCCCCCCATCCTTATCATACCCTCCCCTTGTCCCTTCTGAAGGAAGCTCCACAGTACCAGAAGTCCAGCTCGGGACGTTACAATAGTTTTACACTGTTAATCAATGGGACTTCTTCATTGTTTGAGCATGAAGTGGGATGAATTACACATTGAATTCCTATTGGCTTTGTTCATCTGAACAGGCACGGTATTCAGATTTGATTAAGTCCATTTTTTCCTGAATATTTATGATTTGTGTTTGTTGTGATCGTATATATATGAATAGTTATTAGTGCACAGTGTTTACACAGTTTGACGAAGAATTCGTGCTGTAGTTCGCCGATGTTGGCATTATGAATGCAGCCAATGTAGGTGCATGAATAATACACGTCTGTTGGGAGAAAACCCCATTTCGTACCAAATGTGAATTTGAAGCAAGCAGAAGTGAATGCGAGTGATGTCATCTCCTCTGGTAATTGAATGGAATTTTCACTAGAATGAATGGTTTGACTACATGTGCTGTACTTTCTCTTAACGTATTAAGACTGAATTGTAGGCTAGACTCCATTGAATTATTCAAATTCTTTAACTTCTCACACCATTTAAACTGTTTGGCCTACAGTAGCTAGTTAATGAATGCACTTGTTATTTTAGTGCTCACACATGAGGGAGGAAAATACACTGACATGGGGTTTACCGGTTTATATCATACAGTTCATTGTCATAACATTGAAACTCTGACATATGGTACAGACATCAATACAGGGGTTGAAATAATGGGAGTAGGCTACTGTATGTGGGTTTTGCAGTGCTTCAAGAAATTTACTTGGGCTCATGCATAGATATACAGTATGTGATGGAAAGGAGCCTGGTTGGTTTCTGAGTATCATGATTACAGTAGTACAATCGTACTGTCTGCTTGTAGAGCTCATGCACAATGATTATGTAGCCTATCTTTCAGTGTTAGTTTGTTTTGTATACCAAAATCACTATGAACCTGTGTGGCAGCACTCATTATTTCCAGTATGTTCAAATCACACATTCATATGGTATGCAAGTACATTGTCAAGCTGATGAAAGAACATCAAGAAATGTAACTTTTGTAGTCACTTTAGAGTTTGTCAGTTCTTTGCCTCTTGATTTCTAAAAAGTGGCTCCTGCATCCTATGAGGAAGGGGGCCTGGTCATCTCCCAAATTGTACAGGACTTATTAAATTTCCAACCCCTGTCATGGTAAAAATATATCTGTAGTGTTCTCATTTGTCCCTAGATTCCATGAGCTACAGTACCTGTGGTACAGCAGTGTGAGCCTATTGGCTACCGTCTACCACCAAGACTTAGTTCAACCCATTTCCATCTCTTGTCCCAACAACTTTCTCCATTAATTCAGTTTTAATTTTAATAAGGAATCCAGTCTAATGTTTACCATGTGCAAATGGAAAGATCTTGGCAATCAGTCTTTGTTCTTTTTTATTTTTGGCCTTTTATTGTTCTTTCCCACCTCAAGTATGCTTGTGAGGTCAATTTAGCCTACTTTGTGCAGTGCATGGTGTTTATTCATATTGCCAGCAAGTTCCTTTGCAAACATACCCAAAATGCCTAATGAAACAGTTACTGTAAATTATCCACAGTAATCACCCACTGTAAACCAATCATATTGCTACTTTGCAAGTACATTATACCTATTTTTGAATCAGCTATGCCAGAAACAACATTGTGTTATTGAAGTTTCACTTTCCCTGTAGAATTACTGTAGTTACCCCAAGTCAAGTTCAGTACAGTACAGTAGTTAATTGGTCTGTTCATATTGCAGAAGTAAGTCTCCACTACCTGCAATTTCTTGTGCATACAAACCCCATATGTTTTAAGTAGGGACTTGTTTTTACTATGACCTGGTGCTGGACCCAGTAATATTGACAAAGTCGTTGAAGTAGTCTGGGGAGTGGGCACTTGACCCTTGTGGGGTTTCTGGTGGGTGGCATTGACTACTGTGTTTATCCGAAATGCTTTTTGTTTATAATGTCGGATTGCATGGGGCTGGTTTATGGCAAGGGGCTTTTGTTGGGCACAGGAATTGGTGAACCAAATTTCCCAAAGTAATCACTTTTGGGGCAAGTAAAATAAAACAACAGCTGTAGAACCCTTTTCAAAAGTGAGAATGTATTTTCTTATTAAAAAACAACTTGTATTACTTTTTTTTGTACTTTTTTATTTGTATTCATAACATATTTTAACTTGTCATTTGATGTTTCAGCTTGTTGTGGCCGACTTATACTGTAGTGCTGGCATGACAGTTGCTAAGACCCCTAGAATGATGTATGTATTCAATCACGGAAGTGTTTACATTCCTCCTGATGTATGATTTTGTCTGAGTTTCAATACCACAGCTTAACTGTCACAACATTTTAGCTCGTCACATGACTTACAGCAAGTTTCATAAAGTATTTATCTCCATATTCAGCTCTGCGATTAGAGACCCACTTCCCAGACACCTTGAAAAATTGAAATCACAGAAGTTTTACATTTCTCCGATTGAAGATGTACACTGTGGACTTACGTATACATTTAGGATCCGTGACAGCTTCAGTAAATAAAAATTTCATTTCTTGTACTGTAGTACAGGGAATGGACTGCCAACAAGTGTCTTTTGTGCAAGCCCCACATTCAGAACTGTTAGCAGTGAATTAATGTTATCTCAGATCCCTTACGAAGCCAGAGTGGTCTTCTGTCCATTAAGGCCTTAAGTTAATGCAAGCAGGGCTGTTAGTGTCAGTTGATATCAAGTTCCCAAATTGAGTGTATGCAAATGAGGGGTACACTGTACCTCAGACATTGCTTGTCCTAAAATATACATATTTTCAGATGAGGAATGAGGTACCATAGTGGAATCTGTTGAATGATAACTTAGATCCATATCTTGTCTGATTTTACCCTTTTTTACTGTTGGTCAATTATGACCTTGAAAATTGGAAAGGACTTCCCTCTAGCAAGGTTTCAGGTCTCATCACTTCCAATTTAGAATTTGGACCCCTCAGCTCTGTTGCTCATCTTGAAAGGTATAGGGAAAGGTATAGGGAAGATTTTAAGCCCAACTCACAAGAACGTTAAAATATAAGAAACTCTGAACAAAAAACAGAAACATGAAACAAGATGTTCATGTGCATGCCATTGAACAAATGAAGAAAGCATTGTTTCATGAAACAAACATGCTTGTTTCACTGAACAACTTTTTCAGCGTAGGTGTTATGTTTCATGAAAGTTGCTAAACAATCTTTCCTGTTTCTATCCATTGCACATCTTTTGAAAGCTTATTTTGCATTTCATGTTTTGTGTTTTTGGTTACGATGCCAAAGGCAGCATCGTAACCTTACCAGTCAAGTTGGCGTGTGTGTGTGTATGTATGTCTGTATACGTGTGACGCCCTACCTTGTTATTAACAAGAAAACTCATAGTAGGAAAGGTTTGTCACCATATATCCTGTCAACCCCAGGTTTGTTACAGTCTTATGGAAGATCTGCTTTGAAATATTCGGAAATGAGGAATGTACAGTACCATTACACTCAAGGATGATTTCAAAATTTAGGGAGTTATTGTTAATGAACATTAAATCAATTTATCACTGTCTTTATTTTTTTCTACTCTACACTATGTGACAAAAAGTTAACTATGGTAGAATTGTGTAATATGTGCTATAGCCATATTGCTACACTTTAAGATTCTTTTATACAGTAGACTTAAAGGTTGGTTCATGAATAAATATCAAGTACTGATGAATGATGCAAGGGAATATTACTTTAGGTATTCATGTGGTACCCACATTGCATCAGTATGTCAAGGACAGTGACCATGGAGACTGGTAATATGAAAAGCATGCATTTAGAAATCAATGACTTTTTTGAATTTTGTGTACACTCCGAAGAGGGACATTGTCATTATGAAATATCAAGTGTAAAGTACAATGCTAAACATGCAGTCATGCACAGTGTTTGTCCAGCATATATGCTGGACAAACACATGACTTTGAAAACAAAATTGACAAACAGCCCTAGATTTTTAATGTTTACATTTTTGGCTAGTTTCTGTGATTTTATCCAGGTTCCATCAACTTCTGACTCATTTAATTTCAGAGGTTTCTTTGATTGGCTATATGCTGCCCAATTTTTTGCTTCCATGTATGCTCAAGAAGTTCAAGTGAACCCAGAGTTCGTGCATAATATTTCAGGAAGCTTTCATACTGATTTTTTTGTCACAAAACATTTCAAAATTCACAGATTGATGTGTTATAAACTCTGTACCCTCCTGCTAAGCTTTCAAATCTCCAAGCAATACCCAAGGACTTTGGCAACCATTTTGTAAAACCTATCAGTCATCAGGTGAATGGAGCTACATAATTAATACCTATGACAGGGATTACCCTGTCTCCCCACCTTGGGGGTGATTCCAGTACAAAGGTGTTAGAATCATCCCAAAGTGGTGACCTAGATTTCATCAATTGCAAAGATGTTTCTCCTTCAGATATAGTTGTCCCAATTTTGTCAGGCATGGTTCTTGTGCACCCCAGTGGTATCCGTCATACATGTTTTAAATTCTGCATTGGGAAATTAATTGACTCACCCACAGTTGCCAGTGAAATTGCTACCAGGACGAGGAACAAATTTTGACATAATGTCGCCGTGTGGCAGAAGAGTGACATTCAGCCAAAGAGAAAGCTGCTGAGAGCTGGTTGACAAACGTACAGTACGCTGGGAATCTCTGGCGCTGAAAAAAGCTCTGATGATTCATCTGTGCAAACAAAATTTCTGCTTTTTTTTGCAAATTAAGCTTCATATCTGGGATTCTTGAAGCATGTGACAGTTTGAAGGATCCAGGCAACAAAATGTTGAGTATGGGTGTAATGTCAATATAGTGCACTTCATAGCACTTTACAGTGTTTGCCGAGCTTGTCCCAGAAAAATAATATTCAAAACACATTTTTTTTTTTCAGATTTGTGATATTTGGTCATTCTCTGGGAAGACTGTAGAGAGAGGAAGGTAAGTACTGCATAAGATGATAGTAAAATATAAATTGTTTAAAAATTGCATACAATGTGGAAGTATTATTAACAGTATTTATGAACATGAGTATGTTAATCTAGACCTAGATGCCAATCAATGCATGGAAAACCTGCTCATGAGTGTCATTAGATATTAAAGGTGGTCCATGTAAAGCCTGACACACACAAGGGGAAATAAGCTCAGCAAATGCCTTGCATGTGACTTTCCTCAGCAAATTTCTCACATGTGCGGGCGAGTTTTAAGCTTACATGGGTGCAAGGTCCATTTTGTGATGGCGTGATCATCTTCAGAAGATATCTGCACAATAGTTAAAAGACGTGAGCCAAATGATCAGGTCAGATGCACACAGTGAGAAAAAGAGGTATTCCTGTCAAAAAAATTGAAACACATTTGATATTTGAGTTAATACCTGCCTCGGAAGGTGAAAATCTCACCAAAATTTGCCCACATTGGCACATGCGTGAAAAAATTAGCTCAGCAAAGTGACACACCAGGCATTTTACTAAGCTAATTTCTCTCCTTTACGGCAGGCTCTATGTATATCATGCGCAATTATGGGATCAGTACAACATCTGCCAGAATCTTGTACTGTGTGGTTTTGTGGGTTATTTGGTTCCTTTTCAGCTACAGTATCCTAAATTATTTAGTTGCACAGAAGTTGTAAAAAAAAGCTTAACCCATCTGCAGTATTAAGGCGATATCTGCAGTATTAAGGCGACATTGACTATATGACTAGCTGATTGAGGGATCTGTACATAAACTTTGTAGCCTTAACCTAGAACAGTACTGTAAGTCATTAACATACCAAATTCAAAATGTTTTTTTTTTTTATGTGTGTGTTTGTATGTGTGTTAAAATTGAATTAAATGCACTAGGTTGTTTTATACAATAAGTAGCTACAGATTCCATGTTAATGTGTAACTCTACTTTCCTACAATAGTCGTAACATGAGAGTTGGAGTTCATCAGTTCATAATTAGACTACAGTAGTCATGTGAGCATGATTAAAATCTTGGTTGAAGTTTTGTGAATGGGAGCTCAGAGCTTTATCGCACCCAATAACCTTGATTGTGTGTTCATCAGATCAATGTTCTTCACTGTATTTGAGATGTTTTGATGGGGTACACTACAGTACTGACAAACCGTAGTACTGTAGGCTACTATAAGCAGGTCTGTCCAGGGAATAATTTATCCAGTATCACATCGCAATTTGCTACACAAAATGGTCAAATTGCTACATAACTGCAAACTTGTATAGCAGTTTTTGTGTGTATAGACCTACAGTTGCAAACCATTTTACCCCCCAAAAACCTGACAAAAACTGAAAACTGCTGTGCAAAATTTGTACACTAAATTATTCCCTGCTGTTGTACATTATACATACCTTCTGTCTGACGTAGAGAATCAGTTACAGTGCAGGTGGTTTGTAGATTTAGATACAATAGGAGAGTGTTAATGTCTCCACAGTTGCTAAATGTTTTATCAGTCAGTCCTGGGAGGGCTCATGTATGATAATTACTGAGCTAAGGGCACTGATGTCATTACAGCAACTTTACTGTATCAATTACTTTAATGTCTTTTTAGGGCACAGTTGTCATTGGTTACCATCTATTTATGCCAAGTACTGCATTGAATGAAGGACCACCATATATGCGGGATGGTGCCAGAAACCAGCCAAAGTCTTATGAAGAACATTACAAACACGACTTCACCTCATGTCCACCTTTAATTGGTGGCATGTTAATTTTAGGTTGTTAACATTCTTTTTAATTTAGAAGTCAATTTAGGTAAGGAAAAAGGTGCAATGCCCTTCGGCGCTGATCAGCTCATCTCACTTGATGCCCTTGGAATATGAACTTGTGACATTCTGGTTGCCATGTACAGTAAGCCTTAACACAGTACTTGAAATGGCAGTCCCCACAGGACCCTTCTACTACTGTAGGTTGAAAGTTTAGAGGAGGCATACATGTGATATTCACAGTTGTTACAGAAACTGGTGGGCTTTTTGTGTTGGATGAAAAGAAATAATTTTGAATGGCATCTAGGTAAATTTACAGCAGCAATTTCTTCATAGTGAAACCTTTCAGTTACTGAAAGCAAAACAGTGACTGTCTCAAGACTTGGTGATGACTTATTATGATAGCAAGAGTAGCATGATAAGGCCTATTTGATGAAACCCAACACACAATGTATATGTTGGAAAACAGTGATTTAGTGTGGTAGGAATGATGCCATTTATGATCAATGAATGTTCCAAATTATAACAGATATTGATAGAGTTCATTTTGATCGTGGTTTCTATTAAACTTCAGTCATTGTACTGTACTGTGCTGTACTTTATGTCATGAGTCTTGTACCCATTTGCTGACACTACCATGACAGGTCTATCTTCACTTGTAAGCAGTGATGTATGTTAGAAGGTATGATGCAGTACAGTGCAGTATACTGTATTCTCAGTATTAGTTGTGCTTGGTCTGACAACGTGTCTGCATCATTGCAGGCTTAATTTTAGGGTGTGATTTATCAGAGATGCTTGATTGCCCACGAAGATCTACCTTGACGTCATCTTCCCATGCCCTGCATCTCAAGAGGAGAATTCTCTTGGAGCAAGCATTTGAAAGAAATAGGTCAGTCGTTGGTTTTTACCAGGTTGCAGGGTTTTATTACTTGCCTTTTAACTCCCCTAAGTTTGGAGAACAACGAACAACACTATTAATAATGTAACAGTGACATGCATTTTCAGTGAAAATGGGAATTGGTTTGTCTTGGGTTGAAATAGAGGTGTTGTGCACTTGCTGGCCCAATTTTATCGTGTAGTTTCTGTTTACAAATTCTTTACATAAATAATAAATGTATGTGCCACACAGAAGTTGAGAAAATTTTCAGTTAAAAGGTCATGGAAAATTGGTACATTTTTTGACTCAATATGACCCTTCTTGACTAGTGTAGTTTGATGTAAAATTATGCAAGGGAAGTTAAATTTGTCAGAATAGGTAGAGAATTTGAGAGAAAGGCTTAAAAAGGAACATCTTGAATATTTATACCCAGGAAGGGAAATGTATATGCTGTAAACAAAGAAAATGAAGTGAAACCCTACATAATTTAGACTCATTCAAATTGTGGTGTGAAAGTTTTACACTGGGCCTAATGGTACATTAAAACATGTTTTCGAGCCTGTTTCTGTAGATCTACCTGATTGCAAGTTTTGGAAAACAGCTGCCCAGAAGGGAGTTTTTCTTAATAAATGCTCTAAAACTGGAGATGATTTATCTTTGTTGATATGCATTACAAACTATGAAACATAAACATTTTATGACAGTCAAAAAGGGATGTATCTTAGTGAAATATGAAAGTGAATTTACAGCTGGTAGCTTGCAGGAAGTGCCTTTAATGAGTTCGGGGGATTGTTTTGTTATTTATTGATTTATGTATAAACTAGAGCGTGTAGGTTTTTACGATGCTAAAACTTTTCCATTTATTACTGAACAT
>JAAAJZ020317069.1:0-12474 GCA_010015985.2 Actinopyga echinites
AAAATTTTTGTGTTTTTGTGTTTTTTTTTTTTTGCAGTCAGCAGTGCTGGGTCAAGAGGATCAGATTATGATGACCTTGACTTTAGATTGGAGGTGGATTCCAAAAGTGGGCCCCCTCTCATCATAAGTCTTGTGGCCCCAACGCTTCAGGACAAGGCTGCCTGGACCAGTGACATAAGTCAGGTGAGGAAGACATTGCAGTGGATGTGAAAAGAAAAAACTTCGTCAAGTTCTCAAAAATATGTTGGCCAGTTTTGACCAATTTGTAACATTCTTTGTTGTTCGGTGAGAATCTCTTGAATATGTATTATGGGTGGGGTCGATGTGGACATGAGAGTCTTTAGGAAGGTTATTTACGTACAAGTTGGTTAAATTTGTGTTTCTTTGGGATTGCAATTTTTCAGAGCAGTTAACAGTTTTTCTGCATAAGTTGTGAAATTCCTTCAAGAAACTGAGTGCACACATTCGTCTGTTTGTCTGTCTGTTTGTTTGTCCCTCTATCTGTATGTCCGTCTACATATGGATATATGAATACACATAAGAACATGATATACAATACATAGAAACTTACAGCATTGTCACTCTGAGTACCATGCTGTGGTCATGCCAGCCCCAGAGAAAATTGGAAACAAGAATTGAAGAGTTGGAATATGTTGCAAACAACAAAAACAATGTTCCTTGCAGATTTTTTCTTTTTTTTTTGTAAGAACAAACTATGTTCTCTAGTCCCCAGACCAGTGATGACTCTGCACATTTCAGTTGCATGAGCTCTGGTATCATGCCTGATGGTTGTCATACAACTGGACAAGAACAGCTGTGGTGCTTTTGGACTTCTTCCATGGGTTGGAGTTTGTTTGTGACCTGTAGAAGAAACACTTTGTAACCTCACCAGTACTTAAATATGAGCACAATGTTTATCTAAACATACATACACATCACCTTTTATGACAGATTATCAGTACAGACTGTAAAGGTTATTATCATTATCAATGTCTCCATTACGCAGACTTTTAATAGTTGCCTCATAGTACATTCACATCTTTTAAATGTGCATGGTAAGCACCTTATAGGTTTGTATTTAGGTGTGTATATTTATTACAACTTCTTGTACGTTTATGTACTTTTTTCGTTTTGTTATGCTCTAACATTTTTTTATCATCTATCATGGGTTGACTTATAAAAGTAGGTGGGTTTCGCAGACCTTGTATTGAAAACCTTGAAAAGGCTTTTTACTTATCCCCCCCCCTTATTAAAGGATATAGCATGAAATGAATTTTTAATAAGTTTTGTGATGTTGATGCAAAGTACTACATATATATATCTATTTGGCAGATGGTTAAGTCATTGTTTTCCTGCATTTTGTCATGCTAGGAGGAAAAAAAATAGTTTGTTTTGAAAACCTTTTGATGTCATGTGAGACTTTTGCAGTGAATCATCAAAAGCACTTGACAAGCCCTCGGAAAGTGCTTGTTGAATGTAATTTGATTCTGTCATATGATGTTTGTCGATGCTCCCTTGTCGGTAGACACAGAGTTACAAACATTTCTAGGCTAGCTAAATTTCACTTTTTGTTAGGAAAAAAAAGCTGCAAATAGTTATCATCGGTATTTTTCCCGATAAAAATTTGAACAGATCACAGTCTCTACTTCCAGAAAAGTTTAGAAGTGCCTGTTTTTTTCCTTTTTAACTTGCAGTTGAGAAAAGATTCTGCAAGTATGGAGTGGCATACCAAAAGTTAACAAAGTATGCAGTGGTTGTTAAACCATCAGAGCCTGAAATGGTAGCACAGGTTTGATACTCCAAGTGCCGTACATGGATTCTTGAAATGAACAAACATTGAGCTATTTATTTATTCTACTTTTATGCAATCTAGGCAAAAATAGGGCAAAATTAGGCCAAACCCGGGGGAATATGCTAGTGAATTTATTTTTGCTATTAAGCAGAGCAGACTTTTGTGTAGAAAAACATATATCCAGCATCCACCCTTAAAAAAAAAAAATTTATGGGGGTTTGAATATTACTACATGCATGAAGAAGTCAAGCAGTTTTCAGAATTATAGTGCAAAAAGTGCACACGGTATGTTATCTACACAAAATTCTGCTCCATTTGATACCCAAATCAATTTGACAGCAATTTTTCAAAGTTTTAAGGTTAAGCCAGCTGTTACAGTCAACTAATGCTGTTCATTTTTTTCATGTGCTACCATTATTTCAGCATTTTTGGGTCAAGCAACAAAACTTACTATTTACTTACTCTATTTTCTCTTTTATTCCAACAGTGCATTGATAACCTGCATTACAATGGTCTCTTAGATAGGTCGGCTGACGAAAGCAGTTTATCATCTGTCAGGCTGCCGCACTGTATCAAGTACGTTACTTATTTGCAGACTCTTTTGATTTAAACTGTGCAGTCCAAAGTGCAGATGACATTTACTTTCTGTTCGTGTTTATTCCAGATTTGGATAAGAAAGTTTAGAGAACGTAACTAGGATCAGAGGTTGTTCAACAGTTGTGAATGTGAAAGGTGGAATGGGAAGTTTAAGGGAACGAGGGATAAATGATGAAAATTCTAGTAGTATGGTACAATTAGATTGATGTCGGTTCAGTTGTGACCAAGTTAATAGCAACAAAACTAATAAAGATTTGTTTTAGTAGCTGTGAATATTTGAGTATTTAAGATTGTTTTTTCTTTTGAGGTATGGAATTTGTCAGTATATTTTAAGATCTCAAATTAATCACTGTATTTCCCTCTTTATCAAAAGGTCTGATCCACGTCTCTTCAAAGATGATGAAGACATTCGATTCAGCAAGCTACTGAACTCCTGCAAGGTGCCCCAGATTCGCTATGCAAGCTTGGAACGACTCTTGGAGAGACTGACGGATCTTCGCTTCCTCAGCATCGACTTTTTAAATACATTCCTCCTCACTTACCGCATCATCACAGATTGGAAAGCCATTGTTGATACTCTGATAAGAGTCTACAAAAATCCAGACATCGTTGAAAGTCAGCTCAAGTAAGTTGTTAATAGCTCCACGAGACGTGAGTTGTGAAAAATGGTTTGATTACCTGTTTTAATTTAAATCGTTTTTCTCTGCACCGATGAGCCTTTCCCAAGGTCTGATATTCCAGTGATGTATTCCCTTTGAATACCTAAGTAGCTGTCCCCAGTCGACACACAGTCATCACAATCATAGCTCAAATCAAGTTCATTGTTGAGCTCTTAGCTCGAAGCTTCCTCCATTCAGCAGGTTTTATTTTCCTTGATGTGTGTCTGTTGGGAGACTTAACCTAAAGAGAAAGAGAAGACAATTTTACCAGGGGTGGTAATTTTTAAAAGTGAAAAAAAAAAAAAAATACTAAGCTTTGGCTTGAAATATACTGGTATGATAATTATACCTAAGCAAGCCAAGTGTGTGTTTGCATTTCAGGTTTTTTTTTTTTTTTGCTTGGTTCAGACAAAGTGAGATGATAATTCATGCTAATACCTTGGTAGCGGGTGTTGAATATGTGCAGTAGTTCTAACACCTGGGAACTGTTGCAGATTTTTTTTTTTTTTTTTTTTTAATTACAATCCAATCTCACCGTATTCGTGACTGTACTTCTTGGCTGTGGATGGCCCCTGATGCATCAATATTCACGAAATAGACATAGATGAAACTTGAGCTTAGCAATAACATTTTTAGCAAGCTGTTGACTTTGACCCAGTGAGTCAGTGGGACTAATTCACCATTGCAGTGAACTTCAAGCAAGGAATATCACATACGAAAAGCCCATTGATTTGGCATGAGAAATTGTGTGGTAATCAGAACCTGCTTAAGTTGTTTCTTAGCTAAATATTAATGATTTAGTCTCTATTGACTTGCTGGTGTTTGCACTTTTGAATAAGTAATAGTATACAGTCTGTATGCAGATTGATTTCAAAATGCTGTGAAAGTTTGGGTACGTTGGTGATAAGTGAGCAGTAAATTAATACAGGAGTAATGCACGTACGTACACCCAATCAGGCAAGATCATACTGTGCCACACTTGTTACGGGAAAGCTTATTTCTTTGTGGTAAAATGAAACTGCCTTTTTTTTGTTTTGCGGTAGACTGAAGTTTTGATATTAATTCTTATCCAGAGAAAGCATAGTGCATTTCCCCTTCCCCTTTCCCGTCTCCTTTCCCCTCCCCTTTTCCCTCCCTTTCCCCTCTCCTTTCCCCTCTCCTTTCCCCTCTCCTTTCCCCTCTCCTTTCCCCTCCCTTCCCTCTCCCTCCCCTTTCCATACCTTTCCCCTTCCACTTCTCCTTGCCCCTTCCGTTATGAATGATTTTGTTATGGTGTTTATACAGAAATGTTGTAGGTTGTCATATTTAGTCTGTAACAACTTAATGAATTCAATGACCAAATACAGTTTGCCCTGAGTTGAGTTTATGAAAGTGATACCATAAATTAAGTAGGATTTTCTTTACCCCTGTAAAGAAATTTTTTTTTTTTTTTCATGAAATTGTGGTAGACATGAAACAGTTAGACATTTTCAAAACTTTTTTCTTTTTGTGTATTTCATGACTTATGTAAGCTGAAGGGGAATCAAGTAATCTTTGTTTTTTTTAATTTGGTATGTTAGAGTAAGCTTCTGGGAAATGTGAGTGGCCATGAGTTAGAGCTTGCAGAGCAGTAACTGTAATGGAACTTTAAATGTAACTAAAATGTAAAACTAATTTGCACAACATTGAATATTTTACATGTTGTATTGAGTTAAGTACCTGAACATGATAGAAGCAATTTCATTCATTAGGTGATATTCTTATCTTTCCAGTGTATCCACAATACCTCCTGCCAGCCCTGGTGTGCATGGGTCAGGGGCAAGGCACAACACCCCACCTACAAGTCCCAGACGCTTCTCATCCGGGGCAGCGTTGTGTAGACTGTCAGACTCACCGAATAAAATATCACCTATTGCTGAGAATTCTACAGACTTCATGACAAACACTTGCAGCGATGATACTGACTTGGACACAGAGTCCGAATCTTCACCACGATTTTATCGACAGCATAGAAAAGGTTGGTAGTATCAGTATTTCTGTGTGCTGAGGAAGTCATGGAATTTTGTAAACATGGTAGGAAATCGTGGAATTTTGAAAAGATTTTGTATCTTCTTATAAATTTATGCACAATGTGTATTTTTACTGCAGATTTCTAACCAACTTCGATGAAGTAGCAGCTAGGCTCAGCAAATGGAAAAGTCATGGAATTTTATTGTCTTTTATTGTCTTAAGTGCAAGAAGGTCTTGATAATTGTGGTTGGCTGTCTTCAAATTTGTGTAGCTGTTGGATTAGAATATCTCCAAATTTCCTCTAGGCTTAAAATACTTCCATTTAAAGTTTACACATGTTATCTTGAAAACAATTTCTTGCAGCAGAAGATATAAGTTAACTCACAATGTTAGTAGCTGTAGTATTCTTCCTTAACTTTTCTTTTTTTTTTTTAAATTACTGTTTTTCTTAACTTGAGTGGTCTCTGTGCAGAGAGCCCTGTTCACATTCTTTATTGTGGTCCTCCTGTAAGAAAGTTATGTGTCACATTGTATATTCTACAGAAATAATTCCTGACCATATTCAGCAAACTGGTCCCTTCAACTATATGGCCTTCTTTTACAGTGACTTCTTGTGTTTTACCTTAACAACAGTAAAAACAAAAAAGTGATTGCAGGTTTTGACTTTTTGCATGGACCCCATTTAGTGGAATGTTAAGTGCAAAAGGTATTGGTCTGATGATTTCCATGTGGCCTCTGAAATGTGTTTTATCGTTGACAACAGAACGTGCAAGAAATATTTTCCTTTTGCAAGCATGTGGATTTTGTATTTCAGCCTCAGACAGTCAGTTTCAAGTTGCTGGTCGTTATCAGCGATCAAAGCAGTCCCCACCAGACTCTCCTGCGCCAGTGGTAGGACCAGGTACGCCTCCTACAAGCCCATATCAACTTTCTGCAGAGCGCCTGTCTCCAAAGAGAGTTCTACACCTCAGCAGGTCTGATTCGAACATTGCAGCCTTAACAAAAGATGGCAGCAAAACAGGTATGTGTAGGTTCTAGGCTTGGGCGACTCTGATATTTTTGGAGTCGAGTACCCACAGCCTGAATAGTCACAACTTTGAAGCTAGTAGTCACAACTCCTACTTGGTATTGATTTTAATAGTGACGTCATAACTGCCACCTACACAATTGCAGTGTGTAATTGGAGAATCGCATTGGTGGATTGAATGAAAATGTGGAAAATTGTGATTTAGTAACTGGTGACAACTAACAACTTGACAAGCAAAGAAAAAGAGACAGGTTGTTTTTCAACATTATAATTTTAGAAACTTGCAAAAGAACATTAATTCAAACCGTTAAGCATACAAAAAATGATTTCATGAATGTTTTTTGAAGTACTGAAAATTCCACAGGAGTCGTTACTCCAAGGGAAGTGGGGTCGTGTCACGACTACCAGCTAAGAGTCGTGACTCTGAAGTAGAGTTGGGTAACCCACCCAAACCTAGTAGGTTCACAGTCATCTGATTTAACATTTCAGAGAAAGACCAGGTTTGGAATGGTCAGCAAATTTCCATTCAGTCATTGTGTTTTGAGAACACTTGCTTTAATTAGAGGATAAATTATACTTTATGTGGTGTAAACTTTGAGTTGAATTAGACTCTGATAAATTCATATAAAGG
Organism: Actinopyga echinites; assembly: GCA_010015985.2. Taxonomy (NCBI): domain Eukaryota; kingdom Metazoa; phylum Echinodermata; class Holothuroidea; order Aspidochirotida; family Holothuriidae; genus Actinopyga; species Actinopyga echinites. The sequence continues at coordinate 6,696 of JAAAJZ020317069.1, forward strand.
AAAGAGAAGAGAAACTGGAAAGACAGCAGTTATGTTGAAGTGGAAGAACTAGTAAAAGGAGTGGGGGTGGGTGGGTGTTGGTTAAGGGAGAGTTGTTGCCACTTTTTAGGGAACTGAGATCCCTTTGCTTCAAGAACAATGGTAAGATATTACTGCAATCTTTGCAGTTACGTTATTTTATTAAATATGGCAAGATATTTCCCACGTGAAACCCAAGTTTTTAATAAGTTGATGTAAAGTGTTGAGTTCGAAGCTACCCAACGTGAAGTTGTAATCCAAAAGCCCTTTCAGGCTTCTCCCACACACGTGGTTGCTTAGCGTTATACAAGGACTGCCCCATGGCCTGAATCTTTATTATATTATAATTATTTCACTCTTTGGATACTGTGTTAGACAAGAGTATACAGGAACCCTTAGGCAAGTGGCATTATCAGAACGGACTTATAACTCTAAACCTGGATAGTACACAGGTTGGACTAGCTCACAGGAGGTAATACAGCCATATTGCAGGATTTCTGGTCATACTGGGGTAACTTCCAATTTTACTGTAGGCTGTTAAACTCTCATGAGGATGTTTCTTTCTCAAATCTTTGTAGCCCCTGAACCTAACAGTACTGCCAACAACAACATCTTCCAGTTTGGCTCTTCCCCACCCAAGACAACGACAGCCACAGCTGGGGTAGTGGTGACGTCCTCAAGAATGTCCACAAGGAGAGCAAGTTGTTCTACCGCTGCACTAGCCTTTGCTGCAGCAACTGCCGGAGCAAGCAACATTGAAGACTCCCCAGAGGGCAAGATGCGACAGAGTAGGGCTCGAACCAGAAATATCATCAGAGGAAGTGAGTTCCTTCACACTGTATGATAAGGATATTAGGGACAAACATAACTGCAATCACATATGTAGAAAATTAGGAAAGAAAATGTTCTTTGACTGGTAAATGGTTCTGAAAATGTTGTGTAGAGATATTAGTTACAGATTTGTGTATCCTCTCCTAGTCAGTTTTGTATCAGTATTTGGTGAAAAGAAAACAAAAATGCCCTTTGATTTACAGAGAGTCAGGTGTGACTCAATGATGTTAGCTTACAATCACAATATGTGAAGGAGAAATTTGCATGGTATGCGTACAGTCTTGGCAAAGAAATGCTGAAATTCGTTGCTACTTTTTGGTTGTGATAAAAATCAGAACCTTTGCAGTCATGGTGGTGCATTCTCAAATGTTGTTCTTTTGATATTTCAAGTTAGGAAGCATAGATAGTTTCAAACTTGGAATGTGACTGTACCATATTGAGTAGATTAACTCATCTGTGCATGGTGGTGTGTATGTACATGCATGTGTGACACCCTTCTTGTTAACAAGATATCTCAAGTAAGACAGTATGTATGGATGTATCATATTGAGTAGAAAGTGTAAGTCAAAGGTCATCAGAAGTCAAACTGACAAACTTGTTCTTTTGATATTTCAAGTTAGGAAGTATAGATACTTTCAAACTTGGTATGTGTATGTACCTTATTAAGTAGATGAACCGTTCTATGTTTACATGGTGGAGATATGTGTTGCCTCAATTGAATAAGCTGTTTTTTGTTACATCGTAGGGGAAGTTTCACCTAAAAGTGATTGCTTATGACCTCTACATCTTAAGCTATTTCTGATGGGCCTACAGTCTAAGTTGAGTGTAATGAAGTCATCAGATCCTCTGAATTTTGTCAATTTATTTCAGCTAGCCTCAAGCAGCCAAGTACATTTTAAGAACCAAAATCGTGTAGAATGTTCCAATTTCAAAAGCCCCTTTTGATTTTATTGCTAGTTTTAAACTCTGTTAGCATAGTTAAGTATTTTTGAAATGAGATGGAAACAGTGAGTCAATGTTTTTATGGACAGTAGTGGATAAATCATCATCCAGTCTGTTGTTTCCCCATACATGTTCTCTGAGGGCAGTGTAAGGATTTGGTGAAGGATTCAATAATATTGCTGGTTGTCATAAATTTCAATAACTACCTAGTACTGGTTTCAGTTGTATGAAGGGGCATGTGATTGCAATTTTTCTGTGATCACTTTGCCCCACCCTGGTGGTGCACTGACTTGTGGCAGAAGGTGAGGTGGATAAAGGTTAGCCATATGGGAACAGTCAGTCATTCAGGTCTGCACTGCCATAGCAATGCTGTTAAGGCCCAAAGATGTCATAGCTTACAATGGAGAAGTTGGTAGTGCATTTGTTTTCGAATGTGCAGTACCAGCCATACCTCAGTGTAGGTGGTTAGCTGCAAGTGCTAGTAGTCATGGACATGAAGACGGAAGTGACATGGCATATGGACCATTCCCATATCATACCCTTAGTATAGTAATACTATGGTACTGACAATACTACCATAGTATTACTATGGTTTTATTGACACCTCCATAGTACTACCATAGTACTACCATAGTACTACCATAGTACTACCATGGTACTAGTACTATGGTACTACCATGTTAATACTATGTTATTCATGGAACTACCATAGTATTAGCATGGTACTGACATGGTAATACCATGGTATTACTATAATTATACCATAGTATGGTAAAAGTACCATGGGAATAATACTGCACATGGTACGGTACCATAGTAATTTTTTTAAGGGTAGTTAGTAGTATTTTCCACAGAGATCTGCATCCAATTCCTCTTTTGATTTTAAAAGGTAGTATTGACCTGTATTTAAGGTTTAATATAACAGTAGATGATGGAATGAATTAAAAATTTTCTTTGCTGATTGTAGATACCAGTTCCTTTTGACTCATTCTTACTAACCACTTTTCCCTCCCCATTGCAAGCTGTTGAAAATGTTAAAATTATTAGAATACTTCAACAAAAGATGATTGACTGCATTATAAACTATTGCTTGCTGATTGTAAAAACCAATTTTTCTTGACTCTCTTCTTACTTACCCCACTTGCCCTTCCCATTCCAACTTCTAAGCATTAACATTAATTGTCGTTAAAAAGTCATGAAAGCTGAAAGCTAGCCAGTAATACCTGAGGTATGCGGGGAAGTTGATCTAATCTTGAAACTAACGAGCTTGTCTGGGTTTCTCTAAATTAGATTCATTTGGGCTTGGGATCAATGCTTCCTCTAAGAAATTATCCATTGAGTCAAAATGCCAGTATCTGAACATTTGACTCTGTATTGGATGTGCATGTATGTGCAGCACATGAATGCAAGAGCTTAGCTCAAAGCCCTCACAGTTGAGGTCCAGGGATTGCTCAGGGCCCTGAAAAGTTTTGCTTGTAAGGTTTTTTTTTGTCATCACCTGAGGCAAAATTTAAGAATCTTTTGGTGGATATGTGGTATTTTTTTAGTCTTCCATCTTGTGTCAGTTTGAGGAGCTGAAAATGAAACCCCTTTTTTCTTTTTTTTCTGTCGCGCATCAGTGTGTCAAATCTGTTAGCCATTGTGTGGAAACCACATCATACCGGTATAGCAGAAATACTGCCTGCGATTGCGCTTAATTCAGTTACACCTATTAATAAAATTAACCTCCTCGTCAAATTGATCCCGTCCCCTCTCTCCTCTCTGCAAAGTTTGACTTCTAACCATTGAAACCTGCTACTAACCTTCCACAGGAGGCAAACTACAGAGCAGTCTAAGTAAGGATGTCATCAGTTCGGCTGCTACCGTCCGAGTCATCAACGTCATTCGTCACTGGGTTTCAAAGTTTGCTCAGGTTTGCATACTAGTTTGTCTCTCTCATGATTTTGCTTTTTATTCTTCATTTTTTTTCTCTTTTTGGTGACTTGCTTGCATTTAGATCGGGACCCACTTAACACTAACTTTTCTCTGCCTTTCTTTTGAGCTGTTTGTGAATAAGCCCTTGTGAGCTTCGCGGCCCACACTAGGGGGTACTCCGTGATCGGACAACTCCCCCCGGACAATTTCCCCTTGGACAACCTCCCCTGGACAATTCCCACCCGGACAATTCCCAACCCAGACAGTTCCCACTTGGACAACTCCCCCCTGAGGAATTCCTTCGGGGAGAGGGTAAGGAGTAAGTTTAGGGTGGATGGCGGTTGTCCGAGGGGAAATTGTCCGGGTGGGAATTAAACAGGGGGAAGTTGTCCAAAAGGGAGTTGTCCGCTGGGAATCATCTGGGGGGAGCTGTCCGGGAACCGGGGGTACTCAGCATCATAAAATAACAGCCACAAGTCCTGACTGAAAGGCTGTGTTGTCTAGATTTAGCCAGAGCACTGTCTAATTGCGAGGCACCCCTGTGGGTTAATCAAAGAATGCCTAACAATTCCATCAAGATTGAAGTGAAAAATCTCATTTATATATAGAAAGGTAACAAAATAATTAAAGCCTTACATTTATGGTTAAGTTGACATCTGGGAGCAGAAAAGTAAACTCTCTGCTAATAGCTGTGTGGTGACTTTCCTGAAGCACCTTATTCACTGAGGTATATTCGGTTAGATATGTTCAATGAGGTTTACGCATTGACGTGGTTCCCGGACAACTCCCCCTGGACAACTTTCCCTGGACAATTCCCACCCGGACATTCCCACCTACCCTAAACTTAACCCTAACCCCCTCCCCAATGGAATTCATCAGGGGAGAGTTGCCCAGGTGGGAACTGTCCAGGTGGGAATTGTCCGGGTGGGAATTGTCCAGGGGAGGCTGTCCGGTTATGAAAGAATTAGTCCCAGGAATTTTACAACGATTGACTGGGCTTTCAATTAGAGGGATTACAATGTGTTGCATCTGCAGAAGAGTAAATTTTAATCTACTAAAAGTGGTCTGTAAAAACGTAATTGACAAATAAGGAACTCATGCTGACAGACTGCTTTAATATTAACTTTAAGTATTCAACTATGAATATTTAACTGTCACCAAGCTTCACAAGTGAGGGCTAAGTCACATGACCTATGCAGCCACACAATAAACATCAGCTGGCATCAAAGGCCGGTGGATGTCAGCCACATGCAGGCCACCGCACCTCAAATGAAAGTGGTGAGATTTTGGCTGAAATTGATATGTAACCAGTATCTACAGGGGCTATACTTACTATTTTAATGAGGTAGGTTTCTTTCTTGCTTGCTGACTCAGATTTGAGTCTTGCTGTGAAATAGGAAACATGCAGAGTAGGAAATGAGGATCAGATACTGTACGATGTTACATTCCGTGTACAGTAAGTACAGTGCTGCACCTTAAAGGCTCTGTAGTCTCACCCAGACAGAACAATCTCCCAACTGAACTAACTTCAGCCCTGCCTCAAATTTAAAAACAAACAAGTGCCACTTGCAAGACACAGCCACAGTAACCGCTGAAATTACGCTGAAATTGCTCCAGGCAAATCTGAAGGACAACCTATGTGTGACTGTGAGCTCAGTTGGGAACACAACTCTTTGTGCATCACTGACCAACCAGGGTGGAGCACGATTGTCGGAATGAATGTCAATCAAAGCACAACTAACAACAAGATTTAGGCCTAACAGGTTAGCTCTAAATATACTTGGGAGGATGCTATAGGTCCTTTACATAAAAGGCAAATGTACTCACCTTCTACATTTAAAGTATCTTTCACAAGCAGTTTACAAGAACAGGAAAATAAATCAGAAATCACTAATTTACTGATGAGGTCAGTTTTCTGTAAGCTGGTGTGTAGCAGATTTACACTCGTATGGGTTTTTCTGTTACTTATTGGTTTAAATGTATCATACAAAAGTAGGGTCCCTGCATTGTACAGATTATTACTGTCCTTGACTTTTCCATGAACTTTTCCTGACCAAATCACAGATAATCTATG
>JAAAJZ020318173.1:0-12468 GCA_010015985.2 Actinopyga echinites
GCCCATCTTATGTATTTACAGTTGAAGATAAAATGCATCATTTTAATGCCTACAATTTTGTAAATACCCAGAAGCTTCCGGGGGCGGGGCGTTACCCCTGGAGCCCACCAGGGGCCCTAAGGCGGGCCTCTGGACCCCACGCCGTGAGGGGGAGCGCTTCGCGCTCCCGCGGCGCCTTCGGCGCCGTTTGGTAGTCTGCCTGAATTTGCTCCCCCACTTTCAGAGATCAAATCCCGCCCCTGCTCCTCGGGAAGTTGCCTCTGCATGGTCCTCACTACGGCCCATATGAGGTGTTACCTTGCTACGTCGCTGAGATGACTAATGTCGGCTGGGTCATGATATCAGTCACGCCACACTGGTAAAAAAATTCCTGCATACGCGCCTCCTTAATCTGACGTTTCTCAGAGCTGGGTGATAACCTTCACTTTCTTCGATTAGTACTTTTAATCTTTAAGTACTTCTTGTTCTTTGTAAGATGTATAAGGAGTTAATCATCATGACATTTGGAATATACGTTTATTAAAGTTACACAGTGTTTACAACCATTATGTTTGTTTTCATAGATCCTCTAGACTCCTGGGAAGTGAAAGTTGAAATGTTTTGCTTCAGAACACCAAACGTATATATGCACAAAGACAAATATAGCTGTAAAGTACAAAATCCAAAGAAAATACTACTCCCCCCCCCCCAAAAAAAAATCACTGAACAGTAGTTAACAACCGGTATGCTTGAAACTATGTCTTGCTGGTTAAATAATGTCTCTGCTGGTTAAGTAATTCTTGCTTCTCTCTACCTAAGACAAGTATTGCCTATTAATATTTTAAAGACAAAAACGTAGTAAACTGTTTCTTAGTGACGCGTCGCCTCATCGTGATTCTGTAATTCGACATTTCTAATACCAGTTGCTTCACTTTGCCCAGGGGTCTGCTTCCCTTTTCCAAATCTAAATCGTCGTTTTTTGTCAAACATTGCCTGGACGTCAGCTGGTGTTTCTGGTTGAACTGAATCTCGTGAGTCCGGAAGAAGCAGCGATATTGTCATTGCAGCGAATGCAAACGCTGCCATGATGAGAAATGCCAGGCCTTTGAAAAACTTATCCTTTGGCAAAAACAAACATGTAAAGCATATTTTAACAGAAGCGGAGGAAGGAGATGTTTGTCTCACAGATGATTATCTTTTAATGATTTCTGTAAACCTATCGGTACTGCTTTTTAAACGGAGTTAAAACCCTGGTATACTTTCACTTTCTGTCTGAACTGATGCTATTTTAAGAACATTTTAATCATATTTAAGACTTCTTTCAATTGTTAAAAAAACTATTCACAATATGAAACAAAAAACTTTTATTATATCTTCATGATAAAACTTTTGGACTATTTTCAAAAATAACACAACACTCAGTTTATCAGTACGTCTAACTATTGCGCCAACTTTTATTCTTTGTAATTACAGGATCGAAGGTACAAAAGTAGGTGATTCAAGACAAATATGAGACGGTACAAATATGGACCAGATCATTTTTAATGCCTTACCAAGTACAATAGCATTGGTGCAGACAAACTCCCCACGTTACCGATCAAATGAACTACCGCCGTCCCGGAATTTCTAAACATGAAAGACAATAAAATCGTTTACAATCTGATTCGCATTCATATAATATTCACCATATTGTAGGCCAATTAACAGATTTTAGCACATTTCTTTTTCAAATATTAATGTGTTGAAACGGAAACTTGATCCCAAGTGTAGATAAGAGAACTTGACTGCAACAGCACAAAATCGTACGCAACACAAAAAGATATGAGGTAGCTGAGTGAATTAATTTTCAAGAAACATTTCCTTTAAGATTCCATACTGAGAATTATCTAGTAATTTGTTCACACAAACGTCGGATTTTTAATCACTTCCACAATCCCTGTAGTGTTAAGTACTCGGGGATCGTAAAGGTACTACAAGTTTATGGTTAGAATTAATGATGAAATATTGATACAAGATAAATTTTGACATCTCCTTGTGATGCAATTTAAATTCAGCGGTTTTGCTTTAAATGTACGTCAAATATTAAATTTAAACCTACAGAAGTATCTTATTGAAGCATAGGGTTAAAAAATGAACCGTCTCAAATGGTAAAATGTTTACCTCATCGTAGTTGGGAATAGCTCTCCGACCAATAAGAGTATGGCTACAAATGCAAAGCAAAGGCAAAACTTCCCAAGAATGGCCAAAGCAGTGAGAATTTTGCCAATGCTTTCCCCATCCTCTATGGAAAGAAAAATTGACACATTTGATGTATTACAAACAATCAGTTAGAGAAACGTAAGCTAATTGTTAGTTTGAAAGTAAGCATGCAGCTCTGGACTGACCTAACCCACTCAGTATCACCTCTTCCACTTACAGTTTTGATCACAGGGAAATGGAGTAAGGTGGTGATGGAAAATGAATAAATCCGTTGTAATGTATTGGTACTTTTACTACTTTAACTTTTATAAGTGATTAAATACTTTTTATGAAACAAAAGCTAATTTCGCTATCGAATTTCATCTCCATGATTTCAGGCTAGTATTGGAATTGGAATCTTTGAGATCTCTTCGAAAGAGGGGATCTATCTTCTTAACTGTATTGTAAATAACTTGGGATGGAGAGTTGACTTGGTGGTTAGGGTGTCTGCCTTGCAATAGGACCCCGGATCAAATCCCGGTGGAACAACTTGGAAATTTTCTGGGGACTGAATATTGCTTGTTGGGCAAAGCTGTTAACAGTGGTACTGAGAGTTTAAAATTTTACAATTTAAATGTGGGTTTCTGTTTTCCGATGTTACTCAGTTTACTCGGTTACTCAGTACAGCTGTTAAGCTGCTGAGCTGGGCAAGTCCTCCACCCCTCCCGGCATTTGGGAAAGTGTCCATAGGCCAGGGGTGGCAGGTTTTGTTTTACATTGGGATTGATTGGTTCACTCCTGCCTCGTTACCCTCTGAACACTTGTCGAAACAGAGTAGGCAAATCTCGCAGGTGTTCATCCATGATCATCATAGTACAGGGCCCTCGATTAACTCATGAGCCCTGAAAGAAATCGATAAACTAAACTAAACTAAACTAACTCAACTGGAATATATCAGTATCAGACTATCGACCTAGATGAATGGTGGAATGGTTTCTGTGAATGCAGGCTCTGCATTCCTCTGTAAAGGCTTTGTGCACAACTTCTCATCAGTTCAGCATGCCTCTGCTGGGCAGACTTTACCTACTTCTTTCGCTGGATTAACCACACTGGCCAACACTGACCAACTATGAAAAAGATCAAGCAGAGATTGCATTAGCTACCTAACCTACATTCAATTAACCCTACGAAGGCAGGGCAGACAGAAGAGCGACAAATTGTAAATTAGAATATAGATAATACTGATTGAACCCAGATATTACTGTTAGGGCTGTAACTTCCTTTGCCTTGCCCAGACTTGGAGTAAAGTTAAGACCAAAGGTAAGGTTACAGATTGAATGAAATAAAAGTAAGAGTACGCTTAGGTTTAATGTTGATAAAATCGCTTTGGTAAATTGTTTTAGATTTTTCGTCAGTGTCCCCAGGAACACCTCTTTCTCGCGCTTCGTGTCAGTCCCGTGTTTTGCATTTTTTTTTATTGCTGCTACAGTCTCTTTTGAAACTGCTTAATGTATCTGAATCAAAATGATAAGTTCTTGTCTTGTCATCACTTACCGACAAGATACGGTAAAATGGCAATAACAACCATCGTTAAACCAGCCCCTAAGAAGCCAACAAAGAGCGGCTTCAAACTTCCTATTCTGAAGGAAAAGTAAAACCAATTAATGATTTCAAAGTGTATAGATAATAAGCAATGTAGGAATTATCAAACGAATATTCATGCCATGAACAAAACCATAGTCCGATTTGATATTTCGTTTATGGTGATTGGTTTTTTCTTTCTTTCTTTCTTTCTTTTTTTTTTTTTTTGCAAAACAAAGGCACCTCCAGACTTCTGAAAGTGGGTGCAAATGAGGGGGGGTCAGAAGAAATGATTGGGAGAAAATAATATGATCAAACAGCGCCTACAGGGATTTTCTGGTGACTTTTATTAGGGATCTTGTATGAAAGAGAAAACTTTTTCACCACATGCCCTCCGAACCCCGCGCAGTACTCCATATCTAACTAAAATATCCCTTTTTGAAGAATGGTTAATTTTGTCATGAAATATGTCCAATGTGTCCTCAAAGTCACAAGATGAGATGCAAAGTGGGCAAATTGTCTAACAATCCTTTTGCTTTTTCTTTAAAACTGACTACCTTGCTGTCCTTGAAATTTAATATTGTTGGAAGTTTTGGATAATTTTCCATCAAAATCTAGTGGAAATCTTTACCATATGTACGGTAGAGCATATACAGTTATTAAATGCACCGTACAGCAAAGTGAACGTTATAAAGAAATACAACAGCAATGTGTAATCTAATTGCCCAGATGACATCATAGATTTCCCATCATGCATTGCAATATCTGCAAAATGCCATTTCTTTAAGGATTAGTATCTTCAAAACCCAACATGCTATTGAGATGCAGTTTTCATTAGACAGTTCAGATTTTTTTTTTTTTTTTTTTTTTTTTTGCATTTTTTTCATACCTTCAAATTAAGTCACCAGAAAATTTTTGAGACCCAACGGTAGAGCAAATAATTTGCCCTGTTGTGGGGTCCAGTGGAGTGGGATTCATGGGTAAAAGTTCCTTTAATTTTAATTGAAAGCTTATTTGTTTATTCTTAATTTTGGGGAAAAACTGGGGAAAATGCGGGTAAGAGGAAAATTTTAGGAGGGCAAATGCCCCTCATGTCTTTCATAACGTCGCCACTCCTTTCAAGTCCCAGGAGGTTCCTTTTCCACGTTTCCTATTTTAATGTTTTTCGCTCCTCAGTAGCCTTTGGGTTTATTAAAGTAAATAATAATGATAATACATTCTGCATAAATTATTCAGAGTCTTATCCAAAGACGGTTTAAAGAACGTTTTAATTTGGACATTTTCTATTCTACAGAATCTACGTGAAACACAGTCACGAAGCATTTTAGTATAGAGAACTTGCACAAAAGGTCAAATTTAGTGGACGCCCAGTCTAAGGCAGTTCGAAATGAACACAAGGAGCGCAATCAGCTCACTTGACACGAGTTCAAGTGAGTCGATTGCGCCCATTACACCGCGTGCAATCTCACAGTCACGAAAAAGTAACAGCAGCTGAAGAGCGCGGTAGCAAAAGAGAGACGCAGACGCAGGCATTAAGCTGGTGGCGGGATGTAAACAAATCTAAAATACACGAAGGCTAAAGTGCGCAAGCGCGCTCATACACTGTAGGTAATTCTGAACTACCTTATTGTTCTGGAAGACAATGAGCCACCACTACTATCAAGTTCATTGCTTTAGTACAGCATATAGGAGGTTCTTCACGTGACGTCATTTTGGCCGTCAAGCTTGCTTCAGAGGCTGCGTTGGCAGTATACGCGCACAGCAAGAGCGTAGATACCCCATAGATGCAGTAGTAATACAACGAACGCCTGGCCGTCAAAATATCTAAAAAATATGTAGGCGCACAACGCAGTGACGTAGGTGAAGAACCTCTGCAGTGTGTTTGTCCTCTAGAACGTGGTCGAGTTAGTTGACTTTTGCGGGTGTGAAACCTCCCTACAGATCCTTTTCACCTACGACACAAAGCCGTTATTTGTGAGTCAAATCGAGTACTAGGCGCACACCAAGTTACCAATCAATTAGAGTCAGGCTGTCATGAACCATGATGACGACCATGATGTTAACAAAAGATGACGTCACCTTAAAAGGGTCTATACCAAGGCCCGACAATCCCACACTATCGTATACACAGTTGAAGCCAGTTCAGACCAAACTATTGCCCCAAACAGTAGGTTAAAATCCAACCTGTCTACAAGCAATACGAAGCAGTTTGAATAGTTTTTCATCAAAAGGGTAGATTGAAAACAATTTTAATATAATATTAAAATAATTTAAAAGCTTCTAACTACCGACAATTGATCAAAAGTACATTTTCTCTCAAGTCCTCAAACCGTTGGAAATTCCATAGTCTAACATGTATGCTACAATACGCACAACACTCACGTAGAACAGTGTGGCAGCGGGGAAGAGACCTAGAACATTGTGTGGCGTAAGTAGAACAGTTTAGGACAATAGTTCAATTGGTACCAATTACACGCGTACCATTGCCACTCCAGGTAATATAATAGTTCCACAGTCAATTAATAGCGTCAGATAGTCGATCTGCCATTTTTAAGTTTGGAATCCAGTTTTTTTTTTTTTTTTGTATGGCAGCGGTACCCCACTTTGAACAGATATTTATCCGCTCGATTTGTTCTTCTTCAAGTGTAGTACCTAAAAGAGACGTTTGAGCAACTTTTTTCAAAATGTTACTGAATGAGGTGGGGTTTTTGCCTTGTATCTGAAAGAGCTATAAAAAAAAGTATCAGTGACGTGAAAATTTGGTTAGTGGAGGCAATTTCGGGGAAATTATGAGCTTGGAAGCCGACGGGTGAAAAGTTGAGTTAGAGGTGACTGAAGACGTCTAGGTGAAGGTATATAAGAAAAGTCTGAGCCCTTCTGGCTTTAAATCTTCACGGTCTTTGTAAGGTAAATTGAAAGTGTCATGAATGGCCAACTTGTCAGCTACGTCTTGAGGGGTATCTCATACCTGTCGAAAACTTCCACAACGTTATAGAGGGCCATTTACTTTTGCAATTTAGTGTGTAAGTCAATGGATGTTTTAATTGGGGTGCGCTACCATATGTTTGCCTGCTCATCTGCACCACGCCCTCATAGCTGGGTTATTTCCCACTTCGTAATACGCACGCAAAGCTACCAGTGTGATAATAGTCTTCAACATTCAATTTTGTTTAATGCCAGCTCCCCCTAGTTCATACTGAAAATACAGTCACAAGGTAAAATGATAGCAATCACAAATACTCGAAAGTTTCAATTTCGTAATAGCATAACAAGGAATTCCGCATCCTACTGTGTTACTATACCCTTACAAAAAAACCATGAGATTCCCACGGGAAGTGGACCACTTCGCAAGGGAATTCAAGGATCCACATGGAAATTTCATGGGAATCGTGCATTCCCCATGGAAATTACCATGGGAAATGCACCTTTTCCCCGGACTCCCCGAAGGAAGTTTCCATTTCCCACATGGGAAGCTTGCATTTGATTCATTTCTCATGGGAAGTAGTAACTTGCCACGGGAAGTAGTGCCATTTCATGGGGAATGATAATTAGAGTGGGCTTTTCAAATACACACATCACCATTGTTTGGGGTGAACACGCACTGACACTTGCAAAGGTGCACTGAGTGTACAATGGTATATAGCGTGAATTCACTGCGCAGTGCTACACTGTAAAGTACTTGCACGCTGGTGTACAAGTAACAGTGACATAAGCTACATACATAGGACATTTGGTAGCATACAGCCAGGAAAAAGGTTTTGCAATGCCGTATGCTGTGACACTGGATATCTTACACCTGAAGAGGGTGCCAGCAATGTGTTAATACAATTACATTCTGCAAGGAACTGAAGAAGACATGTGATGGCCCTTTTTTCTAGCAGTACTTGAATGACTTTTTTTGAGAAAGCTATATATACTACTATACTGTTCTATTTACTTGCATCTTTTAAAGTTCTGTTACATGAGTGGTGACGTTCATGGACTCTAGCTGCCTGAGCAAATGTGGAGAGAAATTTGTGAGACTTGCATCTGGAGGTTAGAACAAACCTTTTATCCTTGTAAATTGGATGTGGAGCCATTTGCCAAGTACATGCACCTAATACTATGCTTGCCAGTAAATATTTTGTTCTTTGCATTCTTAGAAACTTTAAAGATAAGGGTTTTAGAAGGACAAAGGAGTACGGCCGTGCATGTTTTTCGGCTGCTAGCATATGTATGCAATATTGAAATACAAGACGGGCTTACTCTGAGTGGTAACTGCAGGCAGTATATACAGCTTTATGATGTGGCAGAGTGTTCACTATGGATCATAAGAGACATTTCCCCATGATTTGCCTATGCACACTAAAAGATATCGAAAGATACGATATTTTATGAGAAAAATTCCTGACGTGACAAATCCTTACGGGAAATACTCCCCATGGGGAGCGTTTCCCGTAATATGAATTTCTCGTGTGAAGTGTTCCCGAGGGAAAAATTCCCCAAGGGAAGCATTCCCCGTGGGCCAAAATCCCGCGGGGAACTTCCCACGGGGTATTTACGGGGAATTCCGTGGGTTTTTTGTAAGGGTAGTAAGGTGTCATCGTCCCATAAGGAAGCTCTTATCAAAACTTAACATCACTAAAAGATGATACATTGGCCCATTCAAACCATTTGTAAAGATTAAGTTGGAGACTGGTGCTCCTACTTCAAAAGTCCCAAGTTCAGATGCCGGAGAAATTACTGCGAGGTCACGATTACGTGAATTTCTGGGTAGGATAAGCGATTTTCAAGTCAACTAAAAGGAGGAAAATGAATTTTCTTACTTCCTTATCAGGAATATAGCAAGTATTCTGGCTGGAAGATCGACAATACTTATCAACAGAAAGTTGAGGAAAGGATTTCCGGCTAAGGAACCGGTTGACAAGGTAAATCCAAAGAAGATCATGGTTCCAGCAATCCTACAGAGAATGGAAAATGATAACAAGAAGAGATCTACTGGCTTTTCAAATTTAAGGCTTTGCCCACTGCACCCGAGAAGGATACAAGCTACCGTATTCACATATATGCATGCAATAAAAATGTGGACTAGGTGGGTTATCCGTGTTTTTCGTAATCTTTGTCTTATGCTTGCCATCGCAACGTTCAGTGGTCAACGATATCAAGGACATGCACACAGATTGACGGGCGTTTAACTAATATGTAATAAGAAGCACGTTAGCACGAGTAGCGAAGTCTTCTTCTTCTTCAACTTAAAATTGCGAAAAACAACGTCAAAACACCGTCTGCACCCTTTCGAGTCAAAGCCATTTCAGTCTCCTTGAGAAATCTGAAGGAAACTTTATTTGAATAGCCTGCAAGAAAAGCTGTTACATATGTATAAGAAAACAGACCGTTACTACCATCACACTGGACCACGCCCAGTGCGGTAGGTGAATGTAATAAGACACTTCCATGGTGCTCTTCAATGTACTCTTCGATGCACCGCTGTTTACAATACCATCAATGCCCATAGCCCACAACAAATGACTAAACAAAGTAACGAAGAGCCACAAAAAGGATATTTTCCTCGAAAAAAATTCGTCTTCGACTGTCGCTCAAAATCTTTAAAGCTGGTCTCTCCGTCCGACTGTTGAGATGTTATCTACTTTCCAGCCTTCCATATCAACGAGTTCTGGTTATTTCACAAATTTCGCAAGTTAGTTAGGCAGCATTTCAAAGTCTCTTTCCTCCAAGGCCAGTTGACCAATGAAAGTCAGTAGTACTGTAGTACATAAACTCGTAAATATTAAAGGGTAATATTGCGTTTTCTTGGCTCAACATGCATCAGTCACAAATTACCTTTTGTCTCTATTAAATCATTCAGGCTCATCAAAAAACTCTGTCAATAGTTTTTCTTCTGCGGAATGGTTCAAAGTACAAGAGTAATGACCTTTTCATCATTTGAAAATTCAAACGTTTGGGTGAACAAATTAATCATGAGCTACAAAACAATGCCTTCCTCTCTTTCAGAGCCTTGTTTCTTGAGAATAAAGCTACCTAGCTGTCTTATTTCCAATTTCCTTTCACTCTTTCCTTATAATTACACGTTTTCAAAGACAAGAGCATCTTCACCTGCACAAACGTAACATTGCCCTTAAATATCACTTGAAGATTTGGTATAGTTATACCTGGTCGGGGCAAGGCCTTAGCCAGAGAGCAGTCCAGAGGCCCGTTCCACAAAGAGTTACGTACAACCTTAAGTTTGATTTCCAGTAGCTAAGTCAACAGTAAATCATACTTAAAATTGTGCGTAACTCTTTGTGGAACGGGCCACAGGAGTCATCTGGACTCACTGAATCTTAGATTGCGACATAGGTATAGTACATTTTGATGCAAGAATTTCACTAGTATAACCTATTTGGACTCCCTGAGATCACCATCCTGGCTTAAGCCTTGGCTAGGGGGTACACACCATGGGTCTTTCACACTCCAGGGTTACGCCTATAAAATGGTTCGAAACCCTTGCTATTAACCATGATACTTGACCTCAAGACTAAATATTTGATTTGATGTAAGTATCAAGGAAAAAGTAACTTTTGCAAAACGAACCATTCAAAACTCAAAGCGAGAGTCACCGTAAGAACTGGTTGTTTGAATAACCCTAACGCTGCCCGCAGTCCCGTCTGTCGCTTGTGAGTGCCGTGTCTCATTTCTCCGTTACTTCCATCTGCCCTATCCTTTGAAGGAGGATCATTTGAGTTTCCTGCATCCATTGATTGTTTACTAGAAAAAACAGGATTTGGAAAGTTCGCTGCCTTATTAAACTTGGCCACCTTTTGCATAGCTATCTCTGCTTTTTCCATATCACCTTGGGAAATTAACCAACGAACGGATTCTGGAATGCACCTGCATGGAAAAACGTTTTATAACTTCTTTTATTACAAAGTGCTCGGCATTTTTATAAAGATGTGAAATTGTGAGAGGAATTTAGCATTCAAATCTCATCTGCAATCTGGCATTACGTATTTCAAGTTTTGATTGCCTTTAAAGGTATCCCATCATTCTTGGTGACTGACCTTGTTCCTACCTTTTAACCTCTGATGACTTAAAGGGAAATAGCAGTCACCCCAAATTGAATAAGTGTGCCCCGGTATCCTAATTCAGGAATGTTTCTATTTAAACATGTGACATCATTTTTGTTTACTGAATTGTTTCGTTTTGCAGCGTAACAGTTTGCTTATGCAGTACAAATGAAAAATGCTGGTTAAGGAGACTTGCAAGAATTTGATGATTTTTCAAAATAAAGTTGGGACGACTACTTATCCCCTTTAATCTTAAAGGGATGTTCCTTCCTTGGGTATCCCATAAACTTGAAGTAGTAAGGTAAATGGTGTCCAATAAAGGTGGTTTGCAAGATAGGCTTGCATAGTTTGAATTTATTACATATTCTGAATGATTCATTTTTCCGACATTACAAAGGCGGATATTTTGAATTTCAAAATGGCAGTCATTTTACGTAAAAAATTACAATATCTCTCTCATTTAACGTGCTACAGACATGATTTTGTTGGCTAAGCCCATATTTTCAATTCCAACTAATCCATCCGTTGGTAATATAGCCGGTAAGCATAAATGACGGCCAAATTGAAATTCAAAATGGCAGCCACTTTTTATAAAAACTGACTAAAATTGCTATTAAATCTTTTAAAAGTGTCTTGTTAAGAGCAGGTATACCAGTTATTTAAGCGTCACCCCATATTTGCTCAGCATAGACCAACTTAGAAGCATGGAATTTTTAAATTAACTTTGGCGGCCATTCTGGATTTCAAGATGGCCGTCATTTCATCAGAGAAAAATCATTGTTGAGCGCCCTTTTATGTAAAACTATCTAGTAACAATTCATAAATTTGATGAATGAATGGTAACTTCCAATAAGAGTCGAGTTGGCCATTGTAATGAATTTCGCAATATCCTGCCGATATTTTCAGAAGCAACAATCGCATGGGTTGCAATGATATGCATAAATGGCACCCAAGTTGAAATTCAAGATGGTTTCCTTTTTTCAACGTGATCGCCATGGTTTTTAGCAACAATTAATCCATGAGTGAATGTAATTCCATTAAATGTGAACCAAATTTGTTTCCCGTTGGATTTTCAAGCCGAAATAGAATTATTGTCGGACTTTGTTAATTTTGGTGTGCTGAATTCAACAAAAGTAAGTGTCTTTGTTTGCGAGAACTTTTTCAGTCGCCATTTTTTTATTTCAATATGAGGAAAGTTTCTTCATAATTTCCACCAATATGTTGTACATATGAGTGTTTGTACGATCTTTGTTCAAGTCATTCCATTTTGGATGAAGGGTATAATTAAAGATGAAATGTGTCCGAATGAAGTCTGGCTGCCACTTTGAAATTCAAAATGAGGACCACACTACTTTTCTTCAGCCGCAACATGCTGTGAACATTAGAATTCTGCTCCACGTCATCTAAAGTCTTCGAATCACTTGCAAAAATAGTTCAACCACTCTGTGCAACGTATTTAGTGGAAATAATGAAAAATTTCCGCGTTTTGAAAGTGAAAATGGCGCCCAAACATGTTTTTGAATTAAAATGGTACATAGCTATCCTGAGTTTAGCACACAAAAATTAAAAGTAAGCTAGAAATTGACTTCTACGGGAGCCATACGCATGAAATTCAGTCGTACACTCCATGGACTTATATTTACTCAGGGATTGGTTGTTGTTGTTGGAAGCATGTCGATTTTGATTT
>JAAAJZ020319277.1:0-12465 GCA_010015985.2 Actinopyga echinites
CATGACACTTTCACCCCACAATACAATTGAGTTTACCTGCCTTGCCCATCAAGCTTGATTAAATCTAGAAAATGATAATACTCCTCAATTTACACCAACACTGTAATCCTGTCTGATAACAGTCTAATAATTCAGGAGAGACTTTGGACAAGTCTACTACAAACCACAGAGAAGGATACTATCCTGTGCCATGCCACAAACACATGGGCATATTTATATTCGAATGAGTGGGTCTTAGCTGCTCAGAGGGAATAACTGATCAAGTTGATGAGATCAAAGCAGATACTGCCAGAGCTGTCTCCTGAAAATCCGCCGCTTGGTGGATATTTTGCTCCGTTTTTGTATTGGAGGTGTTTGCGGCATGACACTTAATTGTTGTGTTTGCAGCAGTAGAGAAATGACCTTATATGCTGGGGGTGTGGGGGTGGTTGAGGCAGAGCAGGGAATTGTGATTGGTTAGGAAGATTGGAGGAGGAGGGGCAAAAAGAAAAGTTTGTTGAAAGAATTTGAATGATTTGGGGTGATGAGGATACAGCTATCAATCAGTATTGAACTGAAGCTGCTTTCTTTTAAAAAGGATGGTCCAGCCACAAATTTAGCTTCCTGTTTACGGGTAAGGAAATTCAACCATTCTAGTGAAATTTCCATTCATTCTTTTGTGTGGTTCTGGAGATATTAGCAGTTTAAGACTGTAAGTTACCCCATTTGTTACCAAAAGTGAACTTCAAGCAAGCAGAAGTGACATCATATCCTCACATTGAAGAGCAGTCTTTTGTTTTCTTTGTTATTTAATCTGATGTTTTGACCTTGAAATAAACAGAGGGTCAGCTTCAACACTGGCTATGTGAAAGTTGCAAGGTTCTCATACCTCATACAGTTACATTATGACAGCTTAAGATGTAGAAGTATTAAATTGGATGTAAAGTTTAAAGAAAAACATAAACTGCTTTATCAATGTGAGGAGATGACATTACTCCTGCTTGCTTCAAGTTCACTTCTAGTAGCAAATGTAGTAACTTCAACTGCTAATATCTTGAGAACCACTCATGGAAATTGAATGGGAACTTCACAGAATGGTTAGATTTACTTACTCTTCAAATATCAAAGCTAAATTTATGGCTGGACCATCCTTTTAATAAAATATCATTTAAATTTTGTTTTTCGTATGTTAGCTGTCAAATAAACCTACAACTATTTGTCATGCCAATGGACAACTGATTGTATGTAGAATCTACTTGTATAAGACTTATTTCTTCATGAATATGCGTCTCCTCCCCAGATCTGATAAATTCTTCAGTCGTGTCAATATGATCGTGTTTGGTCTCCTGTGGAAGGTGGGTTGGATTAGTTTTGACAAAGCCGAGTCTGGCAGCAGTAAAGAAAACTTATCAGGATTTATTGATACTCTGCTGCCACCAAAACCCAACTGAAAGATGAGACCAGAATACCACAGAGATGCGGGCATTGGATTTGTACTCGACAGAAAACTTGAGTAACTGAAGAATGTTTCAAGGATGGTGAGCTAAGAGTCAGTAAACTGTTTTGAGAAGTTTTGAAGGAAAAATGGCAGCTGCAAGATAGTATTTGTGACTGAAGTCATCGAAGTTTAAGTGTGACATGAGGTGTTATGCAGCTGTTGTAAAATGTTGTGCTCCCATCGCAGTTTGTAGTCCTTTATTACCTTTGCACAAATTTTACCTATTGTTATAAGGGTTAAGGTACACCTAGAGATGTATCAAAATGTTGCCATATTGTTCTGCTCTAAAATGTGTTTTATGTCATCTGCAAATGAAAATATATCCATTTGAGAGTGACATGAAAATATGAATAAAAGGCAGGGATTCTACCAGACAGTTAACAAAAAAGGGGTGGGGGTCGGGGGGGGAGGAGTCATGCCCCGGAAGCTCGGGGTATTTAAAAAAAATCGGCACGAGCGATGAGCCTCGATTTCACTTTTTAAAAATAGCATTGAATGAGGGCTAAAAGGACAGCCACCATAGACTTATTGGACCGTCTCAATTTGGAGGAGAAGCAAGGAGGTTTCACCAAAATATTAAAACATCGCTTAATTTCCAAATTTCTTTCAGCACATGAGCTATGTGATACATGTGGACATTACCTGCAAGCAAGGGTTAGTTGAATCTGAATGAAAACAGCATTTGCCTCTTCACTAGTACCTGCCTCATCTGTCTCACTTGAATTAGTCTCCACAACTTTCCAATCTTCAACATCATTGTCAAAATCCAGCTCTTTTAATACTGAAGAGTCACCCTTTTCCTTAACATAAAACCACTTGCGGTACTTTCCGGTAGCCTTTCCAGATCTTTGAACAACCTCACATTCAATCCATGCACTCCCACCAGTTGGTAAGTAGGTGATGTTCTGTTTAACTTTTGGCAGGGTCTGAGTAGACCGTATTCCAGTTCTCTGTTCAGCTTGGTTTTGAACTTGGGAAGGCTCTCCTTCGTCTCTGTCATCCAACACTGTCTGAGGGATGTCACTGGAATCATCTTCCTCTTCCATCGGTTGACTGAATGTGTCAGCATTGCCACTTCTTGTTTGGGAATTTTCATGATCCTTCTTTCCAAGTATTTGTGGTTTGGAGTCATTCACAGGTGGTCTGTCAAACTCTTTCTCAATTCTAATCAGACGGCAGGGGTGCACTCTCACGTAAACACTACCATGACGGACAAAAACCACCTTGCCATCTTGCCCAAGAACTTTGCCGGGCCCTTTCCACTTGTTACTGTCATCTCGCTTGTAATACACCTTGTCACCCGGCTGAAAGAAATCATCAGAACTTCTTATCTTGTGTCGAAGGGCTCTCCTTATTTTCTCAGATGCCTCAGCTTGAATGAATGCTTTACGGCTGGCATGTAAGGCATTTAAATGTTTAGCAAAGATGTCACTCACTGTGGTTCCATCAAGAGCTGGAGCTCGGTCAGAAAGTACTGATGGTAGGTTGGGATTCCTACCAAACACAAGTTGATAAGGACTATAACCATACACCATCTGTAATGAATTCTTGGCATTCACTGCCCACACCAGAGCTAGCTCAATGTCCATGTTGGGGTAGTCCTCCAAAATCTTCTGAACACAATTATCAACCACTGCATGATTTCTCTCACATAGCCCATTTTGCCAGGGACTGCTGCCTGCTGTGTTCCAGACCTCAATGTTTAGATTTTCAGCCATATCTCGAAAATCCTCATTGGAAAATTCTCCACCATTATCAGAGAGAAACTTTCTAGGTGCTCCCATACCACTGCCAATCCACAACTTCATCACTGTGTCAATGATCACCTTTGGAGTCTTTTGGTAAATAACACCCGCCATGCTGAAACGTGTTGCAACATCAATAATGTGTAAGAAATAGACACCACTCTTCCATTCTTTGAGATCCAGTGCAACAACTTCATTGAATTCTCTAGCCACAGGTAATCCAACGACAGGCCTGGGAGGTGTTTTCTTGTATCGCTTACACACATCACACTTTGATACAATTTCATCAACTAAATCCATGGTTTCCTGGTCAGACACATTGGCATCTTTCAACAGGTACTTCAACTTCTGTGAAGTTGGGTGGGCAAACTGCTTGTGTAGCTTCTCAATTCTCTTCTTCTTTTCTTTAGGACAACTCTCCTGTTTCACCACCAAGGCCTCAACTGTGTCACCGACAGGGATAGTGCTCTCTACAATAGGGATGCAGTAATGACCAGAGGAAGTACACTGGAGATCCACAGTCTTCCCAAATATGGTTGCACAATCATTTTCTAGATCAAGTTTCACCCTTGCCTTTTTCATAGCAGGTTTCCCCAGCAGAAGGGGGATGTCACTCTCCACTACATCAGTCATTACTTGGCATTTCACACCTGCAATTTCACATGGGATGGTGACTTTCTCCTTAGACTTCAAGTGCTTTCCACCACCAAATTTGAAGACTGTGTCACCTTTACTCCTAATTACCTGTGCCTTCTGTTCCTCTTCAAGCATATCAATATAATGAGCCATCCAGGCTTCACCCGCCACAGTTGAACTACACGCACTGTCTAGGACGGCGGCACCCAAAGCCTCAGTCAATAACACTTCTGTCTCTGACTGTTTGTTCCCAGTGAACAACACAGCCTCTTCCTCCTTGTTACCTGTTTGAAGTACACTCCTCTGCATGTTTTCATAGGAATCTGGGCAGTCTTTTAGAAGATGTCGGATTGATTCACAACTGGTACACTTCAAAGGGTACCCATCTGGCCCAAGGGGATTAAGTCGCTTGGTTACACCCTGGCTATTTTGTCTGCTTCCTCTGTTGCCGCGGCCTCTGGTAAAATTCTTGGTTCGATCAAATTGGGCAGTGTTGTACCTCCCACGTCCACTGCCTCTAAAACCCCCTCTACCAGCGAAGAATGCCGTTTCCTGAGTACTGATAAAGGTTGGTTCAGTCTTGATGGCCACTCCATCTTTCGCTTCTGCTGAGGACATAGACTGTTGTCCAAAGAACTTCTTCAAGGAGTTCTGCATTTGAGTAAACATTTTGTCTGGTTCCTTATAATCCACAGCTGTGAGCACCAATTGTCGGTCTTTATGCTCTAATTGAGCACTCTCCAGAAGTTTGAAGGCCAGAACTGGTTGAGGCAGCTCCATCTTGTATTTCTTGGTTTTATTGTACAGCTTTTCAAATTCTATAACAAACTCTTCCATGGTTGTCTCTGCTTTCCTTCGGTAACGATCAAAGGTAGTGTATGCCTCATAGGCAGCAGACAGTTCATCCTTCTTAAAGACACTGTCCATAAACTTAATGAGGGTCGTAACACCTGTATCCTTTTTCAACTCTGCAAGACTTATTTCACTGAAGACCTTGTCCCTTATAGACTTGGCTCCCTCTTCAGGAAGGGTTAAGGCAACAGCCAAGCCATGCTTTTCCTTTTTTAGCTCTGTCACTTCCTGCCAGGCTTTAACTTCTTCAATCCATCTGGCATAGGGTTTCTTTTCACTGAATACTGGTGGGGTTTTGTAACTTGCCATTATGCTGGGTACCTGTGGTTGTTCTTCAGCAACCAGGCTCTGCTACCATGTTAAATATCAATAAGCGCTTACCTGTAAAGGTCTCTGATGGGCTCACCAGAATTGAAATATCATCACTCACTGAGACTCTGGAGCTGATGCAATGTATCATTGGTAAGAGTTCAGAGTTTATAGACTATCTCAGTATAACACTCACAAATAATACGCTGTAGTCACATACACTTCACTAGTCACTGATGATTCACTAAACGCTCTGGAAAAGTTCACTAACTGTATAACACTGTTTCTCACATCAAAAGTTCTGATTTACACTACGCACTAAAAGTTTGCACCAGGTACAAAAATAGTGTCCAGGTACCCGCTCTCCAATTTAAGTCAGGTAACCAACCGAGTGCCCAACAGTCTAACTGCTGTCACAGGCCAAGGCAATTAGATTGTTATGAAAAGTCAGATAGGCCAACTGTGCTGTACAATGTTTTCTTTTGTATTTCGATAATAGCAAGCATCATGCAGACTTGAACACAAATCACAATAAAGTGTATCGTAAACTGAAATATCAGCGAGAGACTGTTCAGGTATAGTCGTGATACATAATGTTGCGCAGTACATAATGTCGCACACCCGTAAAAGTTACACGATTTTAAAGTGACGCCAAATCTTTTCGAGGGATACCATATACGTAACTACACAGCAGCTAACTATCAATCATAATGAATCAAAATTAGGTTAGTTTTCAATAACTTCTTTGAGTAGAGTGGCTTGCTTTTTACTTGCTAAAAAACAGACACGGCCAAATTACTAGCATTGCCAAAATCCTACTTCCGGAAAATCGGACAGAGTGTTTCCCTTGGAACGTAGTTCATCTCCTAACCCATCCCAACAATGTAAATTGAGTGTACTCAAATATGTGGAAGAAAAAGTTTTGGGCTGAATGTAGGTTTTAATGTTGTAATAAATTTATTTAACTTGAGGTGCGTGACATTATGACACACTCATGATTTGAAAAAGAATGAGGGTACGGCTTCAAAAACGGGTGATTTTTTGGTTATGATGCCAAAGGCAGCATCGTAACCTTACCAATCAAGTTGGCGTGTGTGTGTGTGTGTGTGTGTGTATGTATGTATGTGGTGTATGTATGTATGTTTGTCTGTGTGTGTGTATGTGACGCCCAACCTTGTGGACAAGCAAACTCATAGTAGAAAAAGTCTGGGAAGCACCATACTTGGTCGGAATATTGCCCATAGTGTGAAGTTGTGCCCTATTGCTTTTGCAGCAAATATCATGCATAGTAATGAGAAGGCGGAGCATAGTGTAAAAATGTAAAAATGCCAATATCTCCCTGTCAGTATATCTGATTTGCATCATATTTGGGCATGAGTATTCATTAGGTAGGGGCAAACTTTGGAGGTAACTGTTAATGTCATTCATTAATATTCATGAGTGGGCGGGGCCATATCTGAAAATGGCGAAAAAAGTTTGTGGACAAGCAAACTCATAGAAGAAAAGGTCTACTGGGCGCCATATTTTGGAACCAATATCATGCATAGTAATGAGTGGGCAGAGCTTAATGTAAAAATCTAGAAATGTCAATATCTCCCTGTCAGTATGTTTGATTTGCTTCATATTTGGTATGGGTATGTTATTAGGTAGTAGCAAACTTTATGCCAACTTTTAATGATATTCGTGAATATTCATGAGTGGGCGGGACCACTTCTTAAAATGGCCAAAAAAGTTTGTGGACAAGCAAACTCATAGAAGAAAAGGTCTACTGGGCACCATATTTGGCAAGTATATTAGTCATAGTGTGAAGCTGCGCCCTATTGCTTTTGCAGCCAATATCATGCATAGTACTGAGTGGGCGGGGCTTAACATGAAAAAATCTAAAAATGTCAATATCTCCCTGTCAGTCTGTTTGATTTGCTTCATATTTGACATGGATATGTTATTAGGCAGTTAGCAAACTTCTTTGGTAACTTTTAACGATATTTGTTAACATTCATGAGTGGGTGGAGCCATTTCTGAAAATGTCCAAAAAAGTGTTTGGACTAGCAAACTAAATAGGAAGGTCTTTTAGGCCCCATTCTTATTAGTATATTGGCTACGGGTAAGTTACACCCTGTTTCTTTTGTTGCCAATTCATGCATATTAATTAACAGGTGGACCTCAGTCTAGAAATCTAAACATGGTGATATCTCTTAGTATGTCAGATTTGCATCATAGTTGACACTGGAAAGTTAATAGGTAGTAGCAAACTTTTCTGATGACGTTTATCATCTTCATCAATATTCATCTTTTCATGAAAACAACCAAAAATATTTGTGGACAAGCAAACTCGTAAAGGAAAGGTCTGTTGTGAAATGACTTACTTGTAGGCATGTTGGCCATGAGATTAAAATTTTTGTCTGTTGCTTTTGTTGCCATTATCAGTCATTTTATGTTACTTTCTGAGCTATTCCATGACTCCAAAATGCTTCACTTTTTGCTTTGATTAATGTTTTACATTAGCTACACTAAAATTTGTATGATGCTTCAACCACAAGCATACCACTAAAAAGGTAAAATTCAACTGAAAACTGCTATTCATACAGTATTCCTCGGGCCATGTGTGAACCCACTGCAGTAAGTCAATGGAACTTTGCACTGCCACATGCGAGATAGAAGAAATACTGTAGCTCATGTCCTGAGGGTTTGTTTTTGTAGTCTCAAAGCAGTAACTATTTAGTCAGTCTAGACCACTTAAAACAGTTATAGATAAGCAATCGTTGTCATTCCTATTAATAGTCTGTGCTCTTTGCTGGACTAATGAACTTGTGTTTACAAAAGTGTAAAAATATTGAGCTGGAGGTGTAATAGATTCTAAATAGTCTTGTTATTATAAGACGGAAGTAACATGACTGAATGTGGCTTGTAATGTAAAAAAAAAATAAAACCCAAGAAAATGTACATTTTATCCTTTGTCATGTGACCTTTGACCTTGGTTGCTATGGTAACCACATATTTTGGTAAAACTAGTCATCCTTATTGAACATGTGAAGTTTCATGTGATATGGATGTCTTCTTTTGGAGTTTAGGAAAAATAGTAAAAAAAATATGGTTTCCACACGATTTGACCTCTGACCTTTGGTCTTTATTTCCGAGGGTACGCAAGACGCTGACACAAGTTCCTAGCATGGGGTACCTTGCCACCAATTTTCAAATTAATCGGTTCAGCCATTTCTTAGTAGTTTTCAACATAAGAAAATGTACATTTGACTTTCTGTCAAGTAACCTTTGACCCTGGTTTCCATGACAACCACATACTTGGTAGAACTAGTGAGCCTTATTACACATGGCAAGTTTCATATTATACGTGTTTCCTTTTGGCGTTATAGTAAAATATAGTAAAAATAAGTGATTTTGCAAAAACTGACTTTGACCGCTAACTTTTGACCCTACTTCCGAGGTCACAGGAAGACACAAGCTGGGGTATCGTCCCATTAATTTTGAAAAGAATCAGTTCAGCCTATTAGAAGGAATTTTTGACACAAATTTTCCCTTAAAGATTTATTTTTCTCCCTATTACGTGACCTTTGACCCTGTTTGCCATGTTAATCACATATTTGGGTAAAACTATAGTAATCCTTATTGTACATGTGAAGTTTCATGCTGCAATGAATGTTTTCTTTTGGAGTTATAGTGAAAAATAGTGAAAACAGGTTTTTGCAAAATTAGACCTTTGACCTCTGAAATTTTGAGATGAAACGATTCAGCCCAATAGGAGAAGTTTTTTACACAAATTTGTTCTTCAAAATCTATTTTCTTCCAGTTTTCCCACTATTACATGCCTTTGACCCTGGTTGCCATGATAAATACATATTTTGATTGTAATAGATATTCTTATGTGTTAGTGTCAGTAAGATGCTTCCTTTAGGACTTACAGTCAAAAAAGTGATTTTCACATAATTTAACCTTTGAGCTCTGACCTTTGACCGTTACTTCCGGTTGTAAGAAACCCCTGAATTCTTTTTTTCTTTTCAACCAATCGTCCATTTTTCAACCAGCCTTTACAGTTCCCTTAAATAGGAGAGGCATTGGTAATTTACTACGTCCTACAATGGTTCTACCTAGGGTACCTGCCCACCAAGTTTTAATGAAATCGGTTCATCCGTTAAGGAGATATAAACAAAGTAAAGATGGGCACACACTCTTACCCACACCCCCCCCCCCCCACACACGGACACGTTTTGACCCGTCCCTCAGTCACTGACTTCCGATCACCCCGGGGAACCCCACCATGGATTAGACCTTGAGACTAGTAACTTGGGAAAGTGTACTATTACCATGGCAACCGTCGCCATTTCAGCAGGCGCTACCGTATATAGCCCAACAGGCAAAGTGACTACAATATTTCATCCTCCTTACGGACGAATGAGATAATAATTTTTAGGAAGTATTCAAAATGTAGTGTGTCAATGTTTTCTGGATGCAGTGTAGTACTGATTCGACGGTTAGTTTGTATGTTTCAACATATTTTCGTAATGTTAGTGGTTATTTCAGGAAAATCCAAAACGCATGATAATTTTAGGACGAAAGTTTAATTCGAAGTGTCAAAAATTAGAAAGATTTTTCCAAGAGATAAAAAGAAAAAGAAATAAAATTATTAGGAATATAAATTGCATGGATGTTACAATATCGAAGACTCTAATAATGAAAACAGCATCACTAGCCTGTACTTAAATAGGATGCTTCTCACATACTGTAAAAATGGATACCAAGTACCCACGTTATATGTATGCAGGGAATGGCGAATTTGCCAAAGTAAATGTGTAATTATTCATCTTGTTTCACGTGAGATAATAGAATGTACAAGATTCCATTTGCAATTGAAACAGGAGAAATACAAGTTTGCCGTAGTGTCTCTGATAGGTGATTTTACGCAGAAGAAATCATATGAACTTATAAAAAGACAATCGTTTCCATGTTCACATTCATGGGATCACTGAAACAAAAATCCAAATACGTTGCTTTTTATAGAAATGTCTATAATTTGTGTCACTAATCATATGGTTTGGGCTAAGTGTGTAGTATTCAACGTGTTCAAGGCTCTGAGTCAGACCAACAAAAGACAAGAAGTACTTTAAAAGGAAAATACATCTATGAAGATTGTTGATCTTTTATGAAAAGAACTCATTAGTTCTTATTACAGCTTATCAAACTAACCAATGAAGTACAAAGATTACCTCAGATTTATATCTAAGTAATACTCAACAAAAAGATTGCGATTTACTTATCGTGTTGTAAGAATTTCCCCTTCTTATGCTTGTGGCAATTTAAGGAATGAGTCATAGTTTGAATTATGCCTTTTGTATAGTTTACACTGTGAGAAACATTATTTTGCAGGGAATTGTCGTATAATAGTTTACAAGAACTCCCCTCCGGATTGCTAAAACAAACACGCAACTTGGAATATTTGTGAGTTTTTAACACTAATTTACAGTCAATTGCATATGAACTATTTGTAAGGAAATATTTCTGAAACTTGCCTTAAGAATTTAATGACTGCATGCTGAAAATGTTACGCGTTGTTTAAACGTCTCCATGAAAGATACCTTCCTGTGGTCATATTAGCTGGTTCTTACAATATTTTCTTCAGATTTCTTTCGCACAATCAATTAAAGAAAATTCCAGACGGATTTTTCAACGCAACTCCGGGACTGAACTGTTTGTGAGTTGGTTTTTAACACGGTGGTCAATCGTTCCAAAATAAGTTCTCAAAGCATATTCATAAAACTGTCCCCTTGCCTTAGTTCAGCTATGTTCGTCGTCATGTCCTGTGTCACGCTCAGTACACTTCACGTAGGATTAATTTCACAATCAAATGCAACAAATCAAATGTCATAGTAGTTTTATCACTTTTCTGGCTTGTCTTCTGATATTTTGAGTCACTAATTGTCATATTTTATCAGCCAGGTGCCAGACATAAAATTCCTCAATTGGGCAGCATTTTGTTAGCAATTTTATTAAGGGTTCCTTTTTTTTTTGGAAACACACCATTAGATTATTATTTGTTTTGATTCATGATGGTTAGTCACTGATCTGTCACAGAGTTTTTGCAATCCAAAACGCCCACCTCAAACGATACGTAGTTTGACTTTAAGCACTTATATCAAGCTCAAATCAATGCTAGATGAGTGACATATTATTGCAACGTGTTTAGATGTTGTAAATTACATGCATGGGATAACTGTAATAAAGTCAAAAACGTTGCTTTTTATAAAACTGTGGATGATACGTGTCACTAACTATATTCTTCGGGTTGAGTGCGTAGTATTCAAAACCCTAAGTCAGACTAACGAAGGACAAGAAATACTTTAAACATAAAATACATCCATCAAGATCATGTATAAGATGAAGTCATTAGTTCTAATTGCCGAGTATGGAACGAAGCAATGGACTACAAAGAAAACATTAAAGTTAAATTGAAGTAATACTCAGCATCAAAACTTGAGATTTACTCACCACGTTGTAAGAATTTTCCTTTCTCGTGTTTGCGGCAATTGAAAGAAAATGCGTTTAGCATAATTCACACTGTGTGAGGACATTATTTTGCAGGACATTGTCAAATAATAGTTTACGAGAACTTCCCTCAGGATTGCTGGACCATACACACAACTTGGAATATCTGTGAGTGTTTTTTACATTATTTAACTTTCTGTTTCAAACTATCTACTTGCAAGGAACTATTTCCAAACTTACTTTTAAAATGTAATGATTGCATGCTTAAAATGTTACTACGTTTTTTTCATTTTCAAAACTGAGGGACCAATAAATATGTAACAAAATTACAATTATAAGACTGCACTTGGCATTTGTCTGAGTTGGTCCGCTTTAATCAAACAAGACCCCTTGACTGGTCATATGGAGATAGAGCTACGATAAACAAACACAAAAATTTACTTACCAACTTGTTAGGGGAATCTCTTCTTCAAACCAGCAGTGTGTGTCACGTATTACTTGAAATACAGCCATGTTTTTTCAGTCATGAAAATTTTCAAAATACTTGCGAAGAATAAGTTTTACTAGCTGTTACTAAATATGCCGTCCTCAGTCTTGAAAACCCGTAAATCTACCGTCAATGTGTTGTTTCATCTTTTCCCTCTGAGCATTGAAGTTGCTGCAGACTTCATAAAGACATTCCATTTCAAATTAAAAAACCTTGTTTTGACTTACGTCTTCTTGAAAACTGTTATTATGAACGCATTGTTTAAATGTCTGTATGAAAGTTTCCTGTGGTCATATTAGCTAGTTCTTTACAATATTTTCCGCAGATCTCTTTTTAACAACACATTACAGAAAATACCACACGGATTTTTCAACGCAACTCCGGGCCTGAAGCATTTGTGAGTTCGCCCTTAACAAGGTGGTCAAACTTTCCAAAATATGTTCTAAAAACTGCATCCTTGACTC
>JAAAJZ020320381.1:0-12464 GCA_010015985.2 Actinopyga echinites
ACGGTCTCAGTCAGGAATTCACTGATTCAATACCTGCAATGTGATGAAAAAATCAAGGGGGGCATTTATTAGAGAGGGGTGTTTATTAGAGTAAATACAGTACTCTTGTAATATCTGTGATGTACTGTACAGCCTGGTGACAGCATCATGGACTATTGGCTAAGGCACTGGACCTGTGATCTGAAGGTTGCATGTTTGATTCCTGCCAGGTTTATGACGTATCCTTGAACAAGATGCTTTATTTCAATTGCCTCTCATCACCCAGGAGTTAAATGGGTACCTGTGAGGTGGCTTGTCATTGCGTACTGTCTTTACCTGCTGCCAAAGAAGGGACTGTCTCTAGGACTAAGTTATATGTTGACCAGGGGTAATATTTGTAAAGCACTTGGAACACCTTGATGGTGAAACACTCACATATACCTATTGTGTAAAGTACTGTATCAAATATTAGTTTTACTACTATGTTGTGGACCTGTTACTGCTGCAGCTGTTTCTGATATTTCTGCAAGTCCATTCCCCTACGTACCTAGCCATATAAAATACCAAGTCCTTGTTATGTGTAACAGCTTCTCCCTCCAGCCTGTACGTGTATAAATTTGAAGTATCAGTTGAATTTCTTTGCATACTGTTTTTGCACACTTCGTGTTGCACTTTTGCTCTTTCTTTGAATTTGTAGATGTGGCTCAGGACTGAGTGGAGAGGCCTTGACTGAGCATGGACATTTCTGGGTTGGCCTAGATATCAGTAAACCAATGTTAGGCAAGGATGAACAGTATTTGTATTGAGCTGTTGTTTAGTTGGGCAGGGGGAATAGACCAAAGAATGGGCAGGATGTGTATATGTTTTACTCTGCAGTGTACAGTAGTACTGATAATAAATAGCCAGGTCTTGAATTGCACATTACTTTGCTATACAAGGTTTTTAAGGCTGTTTTAGCCCACAGTGAACAGGGTAATGAACCACAAAATAATTTTGCATTTTTTTTATTTTTGTAGTTTTTATCTGATAACCAGTTTGACTTTCTTGCGTTAGGAGTTACGGCGTGTATCTGAATTTTCCTTACCTCTAAAAATAATGATGGGGTATCTGGGTATGTCTGCACTGGGCCCAGTAGTTAATTTCATCACTGCGACCCTCATCCTGCTTCACTGGAAAGTAACATATTGTGTGAACGTTGTGCTTTATAGCTCAGTGAATACTTACTGAAAGATCACAATGTGAAAAACTGAAACTTCATGCAGAGCTCATGAAAATGAAAAGAATAACCTTAACTTCAGTTGCTGTGGGTTTGTTACTATATACAATAGTTGTTCCTGAATGGCCTTTTTAACTTGCAAATCTTTTCATTTAGTAGGGTCTTTAAAGAATATCTTTCAGAATATGAAACAAAATGGCAGTGACTTTTAGTTTTCCATTTTTACTTGATTGACAGGAATTGCAGAAGAGAGAGAAGTGGAAGGAGATTTGTTCTTGAGTGACATGGGGGAGGGAGTATTCTTCAGACCTGGAACATTTGATGGTGTAATAAGGTATTAGATATGCTGCCTGCTTAATTTGTGACTTACATGTATAAACTGTGAAAGTGGTGCTAAAAGCTCTTGAAATTTTTTACAGGTATGCCCAACTAGATCAAATGACACCTGGGGTGTTCAAATGTCACTCAAGGAAACTATTACTCACACTTAAGTGGTGGGATGGTCAGTGTAACTAGTTGCACTATGAAATACAAAGCAGTCATAATGTTAGAGTGACTAGATAATCCTTATTTTATGGGATCATCCTATGTTTTGGTCAGTTGTCCTTTGTCAAGTATTGGGCCTCCCCGGCATGCCCATTAGTTCTGTAGTTCCTCATTGCCACAACTTTCACATTCAGATTCAAATTCTACGGTATAAGTGTTGTAATGGTGTTAGTCTACTCACCCATACATATTCACGTAATCATATTATGTACAAATATATTGTTGGGCCATGTCTGGCCCAGCACAAGTCCTGTTGGGCTGCTGGACCCCACCTATCAGGGACTTTGCTCTCCACACTCACTCTGCACAGGTACTGTAGTATGTGCACATCCCCCTCATTAGCTGCTATCCTTTGTTTCGTTTTTTCAAACCTTTATTTTAAACCTTTATCTACATAGCAAGTTGTAACAGCTCATAAGTATAAGGGCATTCTGGTTTGTCAATCAGGTGTCATGTGACTAGTTATAGGTTGAAAAACAGGATTGCTTTTAAGTACAAGGAGACTGACTGTGAATATGGTAGAAAAGTCATGCTGCTAAATCCATGTTATGTCTGTTGATCGTAGCAGTGCAATGCATCAAACAGACTTGTACTGAAGACGTCCTTCTGGTGTATTAAACAGGTACTTAGCCTGCCTTTATGGAAGCTTTGGGTTTTATAAATATTCCTTTATTCATGAATTTTGAAGTTTCAAATTTAGTTATGGAATTGCAGAATGTTTTTGTTTTTTTTGTCCAAAAGCCAACATTGCAGAAATGTAAGGCACCACATGCAAAAGATGGATAATGGTCTTACCTGGTTGTAGCTGCAGGTTACTAGCTACACAGGGAATTCAGAGCAAACTGACATATCCTAGAAATGCCCCCATGGAATTACATTAACTAGTTGAATTTTTCTATTGTTGATGTATTTTCTTTCAGTATTTCAGCCCTACAGTGGCTCTGTAATGCAGATAAGAAGACACACAACCCACCAAAGAGACTGTATCGCTTCTTCAGCACACTGTATGCTACAATGGTAAGGCTAATTACCCATTCTACAGAAAAGGGAATTATGGGAAGTGTGGAAAATATAATGTGAAATACTCAAGGGGTAGTGGTATGAGGTCATTGTAAATTATGAGGGATGCTCTATGGAAATGAAATCAGAAAGGCTTGGAGGTTGATCTTCTGGTTCAGAAAGATTTTCTCCCCCCCCCCCCCCAATGGAGAATTAAATCACATTGACAGTTAATAATCATTCATACTATTTACAGCTATTTGACTCTTGCTTTATTTGAATTGTCTGTAACACAAATGCTGATGTTGCTCATGAGGTTGTCTGTTAACTTCAGACTGTTATGTAATAAGTAAATATCAGATGTTAGCACCTCATTGGTGAATAGTTGTAATGAACTGCAAGAATATGAATATTTATTACTAATAAATTTCAAAGGGCTAATAAGCAAGGACAAATGAGTGTAGGGACCACTGCCTTTAATATGGGCTTGAGTGGCATTTGTATAAGTTTGATTTGTTGGTGATAGAAATGAGACTATTTCTAAATGTCTTGGAAATCTGTAGACATACCCAAAATGGCTGGGGTAGAACAATGTTCAGAAATAGGTTGAGTGCCCTTCAGGAGGTCATTCACAGTTGAAGTTGACCGGCATAGGATATTGTGTGACAATAAAATTAATTCTGAAAGGGATAATGTGGGATTCAGGGACAAAAGGTTGATTCCATACGAAGTTACTCGGTGATTGTAGGATTGTTAAGACAGGCAGAGACCGTTTGGGTATTTTTGTATATATATCTGGTCAATAGCATCATTGTCAAATTATCTATTAGACAACTGTGTATATTAGTATACAAATAATGAATGTTTATGAGTGCAATAGTATGAATAATTTCATGAGTTGAAAGACTGAACATTCCATACAACAAGGTGAAGCTGAGTTGAATAGAACATGCAGTCTTTCCATGGATGAAATTATTGATACTATTGCACGAATAGAAAGCATTCATTATTTGTTTTGCATAACACCTTATATTTTCTAGGTCTTGGTAGATTTTGGTCAAAACTGGACTCAAGGGGGAGTATAGTGATTGGACTTTCAAGTTAGGTCTTAGTTGAATACAGTCCTTAGTCCTTGCTTATATGAAAAAAAAACAGGTTTAATAAGATGTACTGTACTTACATTTTAATGTTCTCACACACCCCATATGCCTATATCCAACAGTAAATCCAAATCCAACAGTATGGATTCATTTTTGTCATCTGCTAAGTGTGTGTGTTTATGTATACGTATTACACTTGATATGCAATACACTACCCCCAATGTTACAGTGATTTATTGAGTTGCGCGTGGCAAAGGAGTTGTACGTCGCACATCAATGATCGCTGACTCATTGCCCTGAGTTATACCATACTAACTCAGGACCGTGCGTTAGAATGGTATAAGTCACAGTCATGTGCCACAATGGTGATGATAGTACTGAATCACGCATGGCTTGTGACCACCAATCTTCCAATCAAATGTAGAGGAATTAAAAGGTGTTATATAATATGATCATATCACACTGTTGATCAAAAGCAAATTCCAGCTGGGAATCATGTTTTACCAACTGCCTTTGCTGAGGAAAGTCGGTCAGTCAGTAGACAGGGTTTAAAGACTTGTGAGAGGCAATCTGCAGTATTGATTGATATGGTTCAAAAAAGAGTCCAAACTCTCTCCCTCTAAAAGCTCAATTACTGGGAGAAAGCAAGTATCAAATTTGACCCTAAGAGTTTTTGATGTCTGCAAACTTTTATTTCAAAATCTGTTTAAAAGAAGTATGCTTAAAGGTTTGAAACCTGTGACATACCTTTTTCACAGAGGAGAGGAAGTCGGGCAGTGTTCCAGTTTTATCCCGAGAACTCCCATCAGTTGGAGCTAATCACATCTCAGGCAATGAGGGCAGGCTTTTCTGGTGGTGTTGTTGTTGATTACCCTAACAGCACAAGGGCTAAAAAGTAAGTTTGGTAAAGTCTTTGACTTTGTGTGAAGTGGAACTCTCCTTTTTTGCCTTTTTTAAGTGAAGTTTATGTCCAGAGTCAAGGAAAAGGTACTCAGTGATTTAGCTAGCCAATATTTGTGTAACAAATATACATGGAGAGATAAGAATGTTGTTCCAAAAATCTAATGAGCACTTTCTGAGTAGATGTACATGTAAAGGCTATGAGTTAGGTTTGTTTTAACAAGAATTAATCGTCACAACTTTTTTCCTTTGCATTGTTGCAATTGTCTCTTGCATTCATTATGAGAAAAATAATTTACTAAATTTGGCTCAAATATTACGCTATTTGCCAGGTTGGTACCTTTTAAGGTCTGTTGTCTGTTTTTTCTAGCAGCCCTTTCCTTTAGCTCCTTTAACAGGCCAACCATTTAGCAGATTACACTGGTAATTCATTGTGAGTGAGTTAATACTTACAGTGGCTGTGTTGTAATGGGTTGTTTTTCTTTACATTAGTATGAAACTACACAACTCTCTGTTTTGAGAAGCATATGGATTATTTGACACATGATGAGATTATTTGTAGGCTTCATCTGAGACCACCAAGGGTTTTGTGCAATTCTTCTGAAAATTTTACTATTGAATCATGTTAAG
This sequence comes from Actinopyga echinites, assembly GCA_010015985.2. Taxonomy (NCBI): domain Eukaryota; kingdom Metazoa; phylum Echinodermata; class Holothuroidea; order Aspidochirotida; family Holothuriidae; genus Actinopyga; species Actinopyga echinites. Next base: position 5,371 of record JAAAJZ020320381.1, read on the forward strand.
TAGGCCTATATAAAGTAGCCGAGGTCAGTCCAGTGTATTCCTTTGTATTGTTTGTGATTTAATGAATTCCTGTGGTGTCATTATGCAGTTGATAAATATTGGGAAATTTTGCAACACATGTCATTGGACTGTAGAATTATCTCTGACACCTTGTACTGTACATACATAGGTAGAAATTGTCTTTTGAAAAGTGAAGGCAAGCACAATGTTGCTTGCCTGGATTTGGCAGGTTAATTGGTTTGCATTAGTGTCAACTTGAGTGCTTTAGGATGCATACCTTAACATCTACCCAAAGTCAAGAATTTCAAAAGTATACATTCAAAGGTTGGAAAATGAATTCAATTGGTCCAGTTGCCATCTTTACTCTGTAGCTTATTCAGTTGCTGAGATATAAAATATGTAAATTTATTCACATTATTGAAAATAATCAGTTGCACAATAATTTATGATGGCCTTCTTGTACAACTGACACTGACTGTTTTTTGCTTTCCTTTGAAATAAAAATGTTTACATAACTGTGGAAGCATTACGTTTTTGGTGCAGAGCAGGTTGTAAGGATAGGGCATGTATAGTCAAGTCCCAATAAAACAGTCACATCTTGATCATATCTGGGGGCAAAGTGCAGTAGCTTAGGGGAAAACAAAGAAAATGGAGATAGTAATATGAGTAGTACAAGAATGACATCACAAATTATTATACAATTTTAAATTAACTAAACAAATTTCAACATTTTATATCTTAAAACAGGAATGTGCCATGAAGATGAAATTCACTTTCAAGCCTCTGTGAAATATATTGTTGAATTTTTTGACTTCAGGTGCACTATAACAATAATTATGAAGTGTTTGAAGGAAACAAGCAACCAAACTAAAGAAGAAACATATCTACAACGAGAAATTTTATTTTTAGATTTTCGAGGTACAGAATTTTTCATTGAAACCAGTGGATAACTGTCAAATACTGTACTGGAAGCACCTTTACAATAAGTTTTCGTGAAAATGAGCATGGGTAAAATGTGCCATAGTCGGAGTACTGTACGAGCATTTGCACACAACAAATCTGCTCTAATGACAGTCTGCAGATCGAAGCACCTGGTTAAGTTTTGTGTAAAGCCATAACTACGATAGACAACAATATCTGGTACCGTACCATTAAAACAGTTTCTACTGAAGCATTTATATTTGCAGTGATCTTTTTAGATGAGGAAGTCAAAGCACAGTCCAAAAGACTGAAGGTTTGCTAACCCTAACCCTAAACCCAACCCAGTGATCCTGCCACTTGGGAAAGTCCAACTGATGTGATCACTCGCTTTACAATTGAATGTATGAATAGTATCAGTAGTAACAGTCTGTTTTCAAGGCAAACTGTTAAATAATCATCACCACAACAAAAAGAGAATTTGACAGCCCTTGTGCCTTTATTTCAACTTTCAACAAGTCAATTCCAAGTCAGTGAAAGCCTCAATCTTAAGCCAGTTGCACACAACCGGAAATTAGCTGAGTAAAATGCCTCACGTGTCACCTTAGTCAGCTAATTTCTCACGTACGGGGGCAAGTGACCTTTTGGTTACCACTCTGTCCTTCAGGATTGCATCACTGACTCATCTTTAATCTGAGCAATAGTTTAAAGACGTGAGCCAAAAGCTCGAGTCAGGTGCACACGGTGAGAAAAGTGGTACTAGTGCCAAAAAAAATTAAACACCGTTGATACTGAGTCATCTGCCTCAGAAGGCAAAAATCTCACCAAAACTTGCCCACACATGTGAGAAATTAGCTCAGCAAAGTGACACTGGAGGCATTTTGCTGAGCTTATTTCTCTTATGTGTGGCAGGCTTTGGATTTGCTGCTGAAAACTTTATCTGATTTGTCTCTATTATCTAACTTACCCACAGCTGCAGCCGTCTTTGATGTAGGAATGTCTGTGCAGTCTCCGATGCCAAGCACATTGGAGTACTTAGTATGTTGACCAGTGTGTTTGTTGACAGTCATAAACCCTGCGGGACCAGCCAACGGACTTGACTTCAACACCTCTGGTGGCGACATTTTTGGAGTGACGTGCATCAGTTCATACTGTTGATATCAAAATGGAGTTGAAGCAGATATAGCATCATTTTACCAACACTGTCTCTCTTCATGACTGGATAACTCCAACCAGGTCAGTTCCCATCTGGACAAATCCCCCAGACCACCAACCGTGAACAATTAAGCCCCTCACCTTACCCCTCCCTTACCCCCTCACCTACCTTCCCCATCCAGAAAATTCCAATGGCAGACAACTCCCACCCACTGACAAATTCTCCAAACTAATCCCCACAGGGTCAGGGGCAAGGTTAGGGTTGGGAAAGGAAATTGTCCCACTAGGGTATTATCCACGAGAAAAATTGTGTGGGGTAACTTAAGTTGCCCATGGGGGGAGTAACCCAGAGGCTAATCATGAGGTAAGTCACCTACGGGGGAGTTGCGTCCTAACCATCTCTCTCTCTATTTTCCTCTTTTTCTCTCACCTTTGCAGAAGGAATGAACATGTACCACATTCTCACACCTTGGAACAATCTCCGAAAATATGATCAATAGGATTTCCAGCAAAATGTACTGACCCAGTCACCATTCATACCACTGACCCGTGCTTCTACTTAATCTTAACAAAATCAGGTTCCTGCCATGAGGACACGAAAACTGCAATGTCTTCTAGGAACACAAAAATTACCTCATAGGTAACAAACTCTGGGGTCTCTTTGTCCACTTTCTGAAAAACAGCTTGCCGTTTATCGTGGCGAACTTCAACGAGGTTTGTGTTCAAATTAACAGTGATGCCTCTCTTCTGGCAAATCTCAGAGAGCACAGCAGCGTACTTTGGCACACCAAAAATCTTGGGCAGCCCCTGATTGAAAATGATGTTGGCATCTTGCAGCTTCCCATTCTACAGACAGAAATATTCATGAAACTAATTCAAGACAAAATTACTTTATTTTTCCTTCTGTGCACACACTTCACGATTGCATTAAAACTAAAATCTCTTGTGGTTCTTTTATCATATCATTTTCATCAGTTAACAAATTCTTTTGATTTGATTCGGGGGTTTTGATGAAGAGGACGTGCATATGTGACATGCACAGGGCTCAAATTTCAGAACATTTATCTCTGGCTAAAATTGCTAATGCTTTCCATTCTTGCTGGCTACAATGAAATGCCAACTGGCTAAAAACTGGAAAGGTCATTATTTTAAAAATGTTCCTTAGATTTACGGAACTCTTCTCACTGAAAAAGTTAATTATCTTACATTTTCTACCTGAAATGTAGAATCCTACAAGCCTTTAATAGTGGGGGATGTACAGTAGTGCTAAGTTCGAGTGGTGATTTCCGTGAAAATTTTAGGTTTAGCAATTACCAGCGATAGCTCCTACTAAGGGAGTAGCAACCTAGGGAAAAGTCAAAATTTAAAATCTGATTAATTTAGCTCTCTCACTGTTTTTAGGCAGCTCCTGGACTACAATGTACCTCATTTGAGAGATTACAAAGTTTTGCACATGTCAATTTTCAGGTAGTGTTACAGTATATTGAGCCCTAGACTACTTTGCAATATTGCTGAATGTGTTTTGACAATATTTCATAACTTTCAAAATTTCAAAGGAGTTGTATTTGCAGACTTAACTAATACAACATACTATTGCCATTTTGTAACTTGAATAATACCTTATTTCCAGCAGTTACAGGGAAGTATGTACAAGGTTTTGATGCTTATAACATGTGCACATTTTTTTCATACAGTGTTTTGTAAGAAAGCATTATCATCTATTGCATTCTAAAAATGTATTCTAAAAAATAAATTACCATAAAAACAACAAACTTGCAAAACAAACTGTCCAAGCTTGACAAAAGGAATCTGTTCCTTGATAAGCTCAGAGATGATCTGAAGTGACTTCATGAAGTCAATAATGACACAATACAAGCTAGAGCACCAGTAGTGCCGTGGCCCATACCAGTGGGTGCAAAAATGCTGTAACCAACTGTTATTCAATGACATTTTTTTGTGGTACTGTGACAGAACTACATACTTTCATAATGAGACAGAAGTTTTGTATAAATCAGGTAATGGTGTGAATGATCCACAAACGACCTGAGATCAGGTCAATAACTGGATTTAATGGTGTGAATGATCCATAAATGACCTGAGTTCAGGTCAACCAAGGGGATTTATTCTCTTCTTCTGTAGTTGTAGCAGCCATGAAGCTACATGTGCCCACATAAGTACATTAGGTAACATATCTTATGAAGCTTCTAAGCAAGGAATGATACAAAAGTACGGTACAATGAAGCAACTTCCTTCGAAAAACATAAGGCACTCGACCTTTCTCTGAAACTTCTGCTAATACATCTTCCAAATCTTTTTTATTTTCCTTGCAAATCTAAAAGTATACACACCTTTCATTTTTTTCAGAAACACACACCCATCATGCTTCAGTTCAAAAACAAAGAACAAATATGATTATACATTAGTCCTAAATACTAAAGATACAATCTAGACGAAAATCACAAAAGATGACACTCACCCGTCTGAAGTAGTCATGAGCGATGTACATTATCTTCTGAGGTGCTCCAGCACATTTGATGGGAGATGCTGGCTGAGTGAAGATCGCGTTGCCACTCTTGAAGTTTTGAAAGGCTTTGTACGTTTTGTCGACATATTTGATGGAATAGTTGCAGCACACCATTGGGTCTCCATCTAAGCCCTCCTGTAGGCCTTTGATCTGCATTAGGGTTCACAGAATATATATGCTTACAGCTATGAAGGACACTCTGGAGATAGGCTCAAATGACAAGATGCATGAATGACCCGTTTGCCTGTGAGCAGTGAGGATCAAAAGCCCAGCAATACCCAGGTCTGTTCATACCACAATTCAACTTCTACGTGTAACTTTATTCCAATGAGTAAGTGATCAAGGTAATCTTAACTTCAGAAGGTGGCAAAATAAACAACTGATGGCTCATTTTAAAACAGATCGTTTTAGCATGTTTCTGTCTATAGTATTCCATTTTCTTTAACTTATGTAACTTTATTCAAATGAGTAAGTGATCAAGGTAATGTTAACTTCAGAAGGTACAGTAGCAAAATAAAGTAAACAACCTATGGCTCATTTCAAAACAGATTTTTAGCATGTTTCTGTCTATGGAATTCAATTTTCTTTAAGAAAAAAAGGAGCACACTTTCTTCCCTCTCCCTACCTCATCCCCACACTTTCCAACCAAAGAGAAGTTATCAACAGAAGCACTGACCGCATATTACAGCTAGATGAACTTAATTTGTTGTACAAAGTTTTAATACTTAGTCAGAAAGTGTATTTAAGACTATCTAGCTAAACTGCTACCAGTAAAACCGAGTCAGTACTACATTAACAGTTAATAATACTACAGATACAGTAAGTGTGAACTTCACATAAATTCAAGTAAAATTATTATTACCTTTACAATAAGCTGTTATTATGCAAGTTTTTGGCCCACTTACACAATGCCTGTCTTTATAGGTGCACTTCACATAACACACATATGACTGACAACAATCAGTGTTATGTGGGACAATCAGCATGCGTGCACATCTCCTTATATATCTGGGGCATGAAGGAAGTAATATACTTTCCATCAAATATGGTAGTTTGAAATTACCCAGAGTGCATGAGCACGCCTGCACACTTTAGCCGTCAGGTAATTTTTAGTGTGTTTACACCCCACCACCAGCTGAATGCCTGCGTCCGTGTCTCTCTGTTGCTACCTCGCTCTTCAGCTGCCGTTGTTTTTTGAGTGACTAATAGCTCACTTGACCTTTGACTTGCACTCCCTGTGTTCATTCTGAATTACCTTATTCAATGCTAATCTGAAACTGCTATCTTGTTAGGAATGGTCCTTTCCAGAGACCTTATGAAATTACTGATGAGATAGTCTCGCTAGCCCTCTTCTTACACTTACTTCTGGAAAGTTTAACTCGAATCCAACGGCTACGACCAGAAAGTCGTACTTCAATGTGTCACCATTGGTGGTCTCCACTACGTTGTTGTCTGGGTCAAATTTAGAAACTTTACACTGGTACCAATCAGCACCCTCTGGCATCAGGCTGCTCATTGGTCGGCCTGATTCTTCCTTCTTCTTGATGCCTCCTCCAACTAGAGTCCACATTGGCTGGTAGTAATGCATCTTTCAAATACACAAGAAAAATCATCAAAAAAATTTTATACTTGGACATCATGAGTTAGTATATGTAAATCAAAACTAGGACACTAACGTACAGTAAGATCCTTTAGAGCAGAGGCCAATCACAGCTGAAGCAAAGTTCGAACAGCAACAGATAAAAAATTTTTGAAGTCAATGCGGGGAGGGCAAAAGAAAGTTTAACCTCAACATAACTCCATATGGAGAATTTAGAAAGTGTATATTCCTGGGTAACATGAAAATCTGACAGACAAAATAATTTGCACACAATGTGTATAAGTGTTGATGATGGGGGAAGCTTTTGTGGAGGAATATGGATCAACCTTTAATGGCTTAAAGGGACTAAGGCCTCACGCCAAATATGTTTTTTTACTCTGAGGCTATAGGAGTTCACAATTGGTCACCTTCCTTTGACTGACAACAAGTGGAATTCAAACATAACTGCAAGTTCTAACAAGCTACTGTAATTGGCCAATAACACAGACACAACTGTGATGTCAAAATGTCCTTGGTAAGCACAGTGTACAGTATTTAAGGTTCTTAAATTACAGGAAGCTCTGGTAACTGTAAGCCACGCAATGTTCTGTCTTCAACAGAACTGACCGGATGCATTTAATGTCTCATTTCTGGAAGTTTTCAATGCAGTCATGAAATTGGGGGAGGGGCTTGAAGTAAAGTATGTCGGGACAATTTTTACTATCTGGGGTAAGGCCATCGTGTCTTCAAAGCATCCACTGTCAAGTATAGCCTACTTTATATATTCCCTGTCCCTAGGCACTATGTTTTGAAAGTTCATGACCTCCTTTGATACCAGATTACATTGACAAAGCTAGAAACAACAGAGCCTGTTCTACCCAGTCGTGTGATACCCACATACCAAGGTATAGTAAGCAT
>JAAAJZ020321486.1:0-12463 GCA_010015985.2 Actinopyga echinites
TGAAAACCTTGTAACCAATGTATCTCCAGAACGGTAAGAGTGACAGGTATGATACTTACCATGTGGGTAGCCCTTATTTAGTAGAAGAATTCAATTGATTTTGGTGGAGGTCCTGTCTTATGAATTCATCGAAACTTCAATGCATTTTTGCATTCTGGTTATCTTTGTACTGAAAATTTCCTTTTGGTATTGTTCAACAGTGCAAAGCATTTGTCTGATAGGTTTGTGAAAGACATGATGATAATATGTTATGCTTCAGTAATACTGTATTGTCATTGTTGTACAGTAATACTCTATTGTTGTCAGGTACTACCAGATAAGATCACCTCTATGAAAACACACAGATGACAACTGAATGCGCATATGAAATGAAACCCTGCATACAAATTACCAAAAGCGGTAAAATTACAAAAATGTACTCTGTACTCTAAAGTTGAACCAGGGAGTGTCAAATAGTAACACCCTGTTTAAACTACTACTGAATGATACAGTGAACAATTGCAAAAGGTTAGAGCAGTTCTATGGTGGCATTTGAAATTTCAGTTCTAAATGTTTACACAGTTGTGGAATAATGAGCAGTGTAGGTTTGTACTGGCCAAAGGCAACTACTTCGTTATAGTTCAAACTTAAAGGTTGGCACTTTGTACAGAGGTAAATGTCTTGGTAGCCAGTATCACATATTATCTTGTTGGCCTCTGTAGTCTGTTGGAGAGATAAAGCCAACATATTCTTATTTATATTCCTGTGACACGTGCCTCCAGACTGGAAAGTTTGCCTTGCGCAAGTTCTGGCCTGCGCAGTTTCCTCCTTGAATTTGGCACAGTTGAAAATTTCCTGACTAAAATATCCAACACCTACAGTACCATACCATTTACCAAATTTTCTATAAATTAACACTGTATTCATGAAAGACCTTGGAACCGTAGAAGGGCACCAACACAACAAGCATGCAGAGGGTACTTTTAACAAAGTTCAAACACCATTCACTTGGTGAAACACAAGCATTGACTTGAACATTTGATTCAACTATTCAGGTGGAATGTAGATGAAAGAAAGTAGGGTCATTTACTAAATTCACCTCTGTACCCAAAATTAATTGTTACATATAAGTGAAAACAAACCCTCCTGATGTACTATAGCATTCCTAGGTGTGTAAATCCAGCTTAATGTGATGGTACTATCCCTTTAACAGTCTGATTAGAACTGTTAGGTAAATTATCATGATTACATGTTACTATGTGTCAATAGAAGTTCAAGGTGTGTTTAAAAACAAAGATATTTAGGCCTATCTAATGAAAGCTAAACAATCATTTGTTTTGCATGTGACTGAAAATGTGACTCTGTGTTAATTGTGTTAATCACATACAGTTGAATTGTTAGTTAGGTCTTGTGCAGTGTGAAGTTCATGAAACATGTGACTTCTATGATGCTGAAGTAGGTCAAACCAGGGTTTTGAACCGTAACATAGAAAGAATTTAATAGAGCAATGGGTATTTTCGAGTAACTAGTTATCAGTTGTTAACATGTGTAATACAAATTTGGTGTTGTAGTGCACAATAATTCCAACCTTGCTGCTTGTTTAGGCACCCCCTTCTATTCCATCTTCCTCCTTCTTTCCCCCATTCATCACCCAGCTCCTCCACCTCTTCCTAACTCACTCCTTCTTTCAATCACTTCAAAGTCCATTTTCAGGTTGTCATAGTGATAGTTTTCCATTGAGTTGGCCAGGTGTCTACAGGCATATGATCCCTGTCTTACTGTACATCTTTAAAGGAAGCAACCGTTTTTGCCAAAGAAACTGTCATAAATACACAACCTTAATTTCAAATGGCAACCATTTGTAAACCCCAAGTTAGCTTTGCACATTCTTGTACATTTGCAATTAGAATTAAGACCAGTAGAGTATATCAAACAGTTTTTGTCTTTGGTAGGGTAGGAAATCACATTATTCACCACACCTTCTTCCTCACCTCTCTCCCACACTTCCTACCCACTGGCCCACCCTCGCACCAGAATAGCTGACTAAAAGCACTAAGTTTTGCCCTCTGCAGCCCATTTCTTTGTAGCCTGCCCTGAACCTGCAAAGTGGCACAAGCATCCTCTTTGGTTTATGTGTCCTTAGAACTAGGAACATGTCTGATTATCTTGGCACCCTGTGTGTTTTTTTCTTGAGACTTTGAACATTGATTTTACTCAAAAACTGATCTTTTGATCCTCTGAGGAGAGTGTTGTAACATTTGAGGCATCTGCTTTGCGTCTGCTTAAAACGGGGTAGTCAGTGTCAGTCATCCATCTTTAACAGCTAGTCCAGACTACAAATGGAAACAAACCTTGCTCAGAGCATTTCTTAACACCTTTTTCTTTTAACATGGTACATGACATGAAGTGAATGGTATTCACACAACAAAAACAGTAGACCATAAAATGTGAATAGCATACTACAAAACATGGGAAAGTATGACATGAAAAGAACTAGTCACCCTATTATACTGCATGAAGTAAAATGTGACTCATGCACAGTAAATCTAACCACAGATTAATCTTCAAACCAAACTACATCCATGTGCCTACTGATATTCACTCTCATTGTAAGACATCAGCTTGAAAGTTTTGCTTTGTATTATCAAACAAAAACTTAAGACTTCTATCAAAAATGTTTACCCTTGCAAGTAGCCACTGTTTTCTGCTTCAGAAAAGGCAACTCGTCTGATTTCCACCACAGTTTGTTCCAGTACAGTAAGCTTTACATGGGGGTTCATTAGTGATCATACATGACGTAATACTGGGACATCGCAACTAGAATTAGTGTAGAGAATGAGCCTTACTGTATTTCTCCACACATTTCATCATGGCACTGGGACAACTAATGGCTAACACTTTCGTTTCTTGCTTTGAGAAATCTCTCCTTTTCGTGATTGACCCCCTTACATACGTACACACTACTGAGCCAATCGACCAACAAGCAAACATGACATTGTCTATAGCCCCACAGTGTAAAAATAAAACAGGGACTCTCTTAGGTTTAGACTGCTGTCAACCAAACATGAGATTAGGGCAGGCTCAATTGATCTCCATATATAAACAGGTTAGGAACTTAGGATAGCAGAAGAGCCAGTACACGCAGCTCTTCAGAGAAAAGTATCATACAAAAAGATTACTGAAGTACAGCTTTCAGAACCATTACCAAGGGCATAGTTAAAGTATTTTATACATGCCTCATTACTGTTTTATGAAATGTATGCCAAATAGATAATTTGGGATACCTTTCAATTTGATGATCGATCTTGTACCTGACTGAGGCTGTAGCCGTGCCATGTTGAAAAAACTGAAATTTGGGAGGACTAAGAGTGATCATACGCTCAAATTTTGGGACCAAAATCTGTGATTTTAGAAGCATATAAAACTGCCCATTATCATCTAGCTTTTCTTTAAAAAGAATTAAACTTCTAGATAACAGTTAATCTTTCACTTGTGATTGTGAAGCAGGCATGTGCTACATGTTTTAATGAGCTTCAATGTTGTACCTCAGTTTTGGGATACTGCGAGCAACTGAATGAAAAATGATATCGAATGCTATGAGTAACAAAAATGCCTGCTTGAAGTGTGTACATATGTCTAGCCTGAATGGAATGATAAAACAAGCAATGAACTGCTGTTATGTGCAACTATTAGTAGAAGGGCTACAATTTTTATTTTCGCTTTCAATTAGGAATGTATGCATTTTCTGTCATTGCAGTAAAACAGTGGCCCTATGTAAGCTAGTTATATGAAGAGAATGTGCAACAGTTATCAAATAAAAGAATGTATGGCTACACAGTACTATTCATGACATCTATGACTATCATGTGCTTTGTGTACTGACAGCTTTTCACCCAAATCAGGTCATGCTAAGAAGCTATTACAGGAATGCCACACCACGTGGAGAAGAAACTCACCACTGTAAGCATATTAAAACCAGCTCGATTCAGGAGATTGCCCAAATCTCTTACATCTGTGAATGGTGAAATTCGTGGTGCAAATCCCTGAAATTAGAAGTATTGCTTACAGCATGGCAATTGATCTACAGTACCAAGGAAACATGACCACTTATTAAATCAATCATCACTATCATGTGATAATTATCATGTGATTGAAATTTATTAATTTCATTTATCCATTTTATTCATACAAATACACAAAATCAAATATAATTAGAGTATAAACAGGACTTAAGAATACACAAGAGGAACTTCACTGAGCTAGACACCTTGCAAAGAAATAAAACTATACTTAGAGTAGAGCCTTAGAAATAAATAACAGAGAAAAAAGATATGTCCACAACCATTACATTATCAAAAAAGAAAATATTTGCCAACTAGATTCTTTATAAGTTTCTTGAAAGAGAAAACTGATTTCAGTTTTTTCCCATTATTTGAAGATCATTCCATGATTTACAGCAGTAGTTATTCAATAGAAATTTAGCATTCATAAATCAAGACATAATGACTGAGGAAGGATCCTCAGCCCAATGTGAAGGCCAATACATTAAAGAGGGCATAAAGACAAACCCATTGTAATTTAATACCTGCTTGTAATATCAACTGCTTCCAAATTCCACGTAAAATGACAACACCAGAGACTGATAAATAATATCTCCCCATCTCTAACTTACCCCTTCTCTTTCTATTTCTGCAAGCTGTAGGGAGCATCTTAATTCAAATAATGTATCTCCTCCAAACATTGCACCAATAAATGGGCCATCTTTCTTCAGGCAGTTGTGAATCTGGGAAATTGATGGAGAACAAACACGATGAAGACATACAAATAAACACGCTAAACCTGGGAGCATGCACCAACGATAGTCAGCTGACAAGCCTGGACTAACACCTTCAAGCTGACAAAAAGATTGATTAATAATAATGCTAGCAACCTTGGCAAGCGTAACATTGCCCTGCAAGACATTTTGCAGCAAATGCATTTCACTAAGCTCCCATTATTAAACCAGTACACATGCAAATGGCTACTTCCTGTACATACTTCTGCAGGTTTTAAGTGTTGATTAACAACAACTATGTAAACTAATTGGAGTATTGCAATTCCTCTAATTCAAGATGCTTAAATGGATATGTGAACTGGATATGGAAATATTTAGATCAAACTTCAACAAATTAATATCTTTTATAATGAACAGACCAACCTCAGCAATATTCAAAAAATGAATGAAACCTGACTGACAGACACACCCACACAGTACAGCACAACCTAACATTACACACAACATTGACTTCACAGCCTGCCACATAGCAGTGTCTAAATACATTGATACTCTCCATGTTGTAAGGTTGACTGCATCAGTTCTACAACTGATGCTGAATTATAAAATGATAAGCATAAGCCAATAGCATGACTTTTCAATGGCCTATCAGATTGTATAGTGCCACTGCCACCTTGACTTTTACTTTTGTCTGTTCGGAACTTTGGATAAGAGTCACACCCATACACACACGAACACGCACACATGTATGCTTCTTGAAATCAAACAGGGAAAAGTGCCAATACTGGCATAACAATGGACTCTCAGTGGGAAAATAGTGCCTACATGGTACCAGCTCTTCACAGTTTAATTTAATCAAACTCAAAGGCTATGAAAATGATGCACAGGTTATATGTCTTATTAATCAGATCAAAAATGCAGCGAAATCAAAAGCTGTATTCTGTACCAAAACTGAAAAAAAGGGTGTGGCACATGACCTGAAACACTTCTTTGACATGCCAGCCTATAATCTGAAGAACTGAATAATCACATTTTGAATCCTACATTTTTAACAATTCATATTCAACATCAGAGTAACTTTTCTATTATCCAATGGGAATCTTCACAACATTTGAAGATTCTTGATCTCACTTCAACTGATATATTGTTGTACACATTGACACTTTGGAATGTTTAATATTCCACTTGTGATATTCATCTACTATTTCTCCTAAGCTCCTCTTCAGGTGGTCATATACAAAATTATGTGATTTTATGAATTTGAATGTAAAACTTAAGAATGTTAATGGTCTATGAAGCCAGTTTATCAGGGCAATGGCAGACACATATGATGCCACCACATATGGCAACTATAATACTCAGCATCACTAGCAGGCCTGATTAAAGAAACTTGGTCAGTTATGGCAATGATCTTTGGAAGGCTAGAAACCGATCTGAACAGCTAAGCCTAACGCACTCCTGATATCCTTTCTCTCTTCTTTCCAAGGACACATTTTCTTCAAACCTATCTTGCCCTTTGGAAAAAATTCTAGAAACAAAAGCCCTTTACCAGATATCTGACTTTCTTTACAGCATCAGCACTTAAGATATCTGAACCATATAAGATTACAAGCCTGTCTCACAGTGCTTTCTTCCTGGGATCCTCAACTGAAGCCTAACATCCCTAAAACCAGCCCAAATCAAGCCTGCAGCAACTTTAATTCATTAGTAAAGCTTGTAACTCAGAAATGCTATATTTCTGATAAATTCAAACTTCAAGGACTAAGTTAATAACATTTTGGTCTTTGAACGACCACTTGAGAGCCATCTCCTGGATCAATTTCATGCTTCAAAGTCTGACATTTAACGATATTTTGTAAGCAGGATTTTATCATGCTTCAATCTTAACAAAGCCTCACACCAAAGAGACTTTACCAGGTAAACCTTCATTTTTCTATGTTTTGGAGTGACACTTACATACATTTACCACATTTCAAAGTTCCTCCACTGAGGTGTTTTTTGGGATAAAACCTTAACCATTTTTTTTTTTGCTGATATATTTTGTGTTATTAATGAAAAACTGCCCTAAATCTCTGAAGTTGGCCTACCTTCTTATCAACTGCAAAATTCTTCCAAAAAATTACTTCACGTAGAAATGGATGACAAAATGGAACAAATGAAGCAACTTGGCCAAAAGGAATTTTTGGAAAATCAGTCACCTAGGGTAACATACATTCCTGCAGATTTTATTAAGCTCTGAAAAAGGGTGCAAAAAAGGTATAGACAGGTATTCAACTATTTGTAAATGTTATTTGGCTCATGGGCCATACAATGAATACACTTGCTGCAGGTTAAAACAGCCTCAAATGGCATCCTCGCACTCAAGACTAATTGGCACTGTATTTACCTGCCGTAAAGTACTTGGCAAGTCATTAACCCAATGGAGACTGAAAAAGAAACAAGGAGAGAAATATTGTTAATGACAAACAGAAAAAGGTTCTGCTGCAATGGGTTACAAAATAGCATTTTGTCTTTCCCTGTCAGAGCAGGCAAGCTCCAACTAAAGGACTTGTATGCCTCTACATGAAACAGTATGACAAAGGATTTTTATGTGAGGAATAATCAAAATACAGCACTATGTAGCCTAAATATTGAATTATTGATGGTTGAATACATTACTACGAAGAATATACTCTGATGTGTTCCCCCTTTGGCAAATAATTTCCATGTTATTGAACATAGTTCTATTACTGCCTTAAAAAACAGCAATGCCTTTAAAGTCTACCACAAGTATCTGCAGTACTTCTTTTAATAACTTACGTTGAATAAAACTTGATGTAACGGTCCTTGGGATGAAATTATTTTCTCAAACTAAGCACAACTCATTTTGTACTTTTAGGAACTTTGAAATTTTCTGTAAAATGATCACAAATGTCTCCTAAATGACCAGCTGTAAAACAGTAAGAGATCTTACTTAATACGATATATTTCAGTTCACTATTTTATCATTTTTCGAAACCCTTCCATTTCTGAGATTATTATTTCGTTAAAAAAAAAAAGCAGTTAATCCCTTTGAGTGGTTTGTCCATCAAATGATAGCGAAGTTTTGTATTTGAGATTGGCTCATGATAACATCAAATAGTTTTCATTTACCTCAAACTGCTCAGGACAATATCAAAAAAATCTGATTCAAAAGGAAGCTGCTCTTCATCTGCGTGTATTTTGAGGACAGGGATATCCTTGAGAGTCGGAGCTTGAGACTGTAAAGTAGAAATGCAACCTATTGAAAGTTTGGTTAATGTTATGGAGGCCATGCACATTTTGCAAATGTCATAAACCTCTGTTAGCATCCACCTACTTAACTGACAGTCATTTCAAGTGAATGCTCAAAAGAAATGCAACTAACTCTCCAGAAAAATCCGTTTAAAAAGGATGCTGACATGAAATGACAGGACTGCTATCAAATCATAATGGCTTGCAAATGTATGGCTGCTGGCATTATCACCATTACTAGCTTTATCCTTTAAAGGGTAAAATGAAAAGCATGTCAAAAAGCCTAGGAGTTCAAACTTCTGTTGACAACCTAGATTTGTCATCTTTGATTCACAGAGTCTCTACATGACTCCCATCAGAATTATGTGAATAAAATAGCTGATAAAGTACGCTACTGTGACTGACTCACAAAACTTTCCCTAATGAGACCTCCCTTGGTATTCAACTGATACACAATCTGCCACTTTTAAAGATCTTTACTCAAGAGACCTGATCAAATCACTAGTGCTCTACGAGGCCATCTGAGGCCTCAGATGAACCTCAGTTAGGAGAAGTTTCCTAACATCTTGCAAAAAACAAGGCTGTCAGATCCTCTGATTTACAGAATTATTTCATAACTACTTTAAATGAAATTGTGTTAGCATATTCATAGAAATGGCAATGACAACTTAGACAAGAGAACAAAACTGCAAAGAATACAACAGAGGAAAGTTTGAAATACCTGGACTTGAAATCTTTCAAGTATGTTTATAGGTGCAGTTGAGACCACATATTTTCAATTGCAACTTTAACTGGATTCCTTCAACTTTTTTACGAAGTTTTCACTCATTCCTGACTTCTCCAGGACCAAGTTATGTAAGTTACCAGTTAATTTTAAAGACATATGTGGTAAACATGACTTGTTTGACAAATGGAGAGTTTATAATTCTGAATTTTGCCGAAAGGTAATAATGGTGATTTATAACACAGAAGTCCCACTAGAAGGGTGCTCAAGCATAAGCATAGGGAGAAGTTTCTACAAAAGAATGTTTGGTGCAGAGGATGGGTCTTAAGACTTGTTCTGAATGTAGTTACCAAGCTAGGCATCTTGACTTAAGTAATAATCTATTCCAGAGGCGAAGAGCAGCTACTTCAAGCTATATCTCGACGCCTGTATGTTGGGGCCAATGTTGACTTCATGTCTGATTGTATTCTATGTTTGAAGCACATAAGAGACAGAAATGGGGTGCCAAGCCATTCAGTAAAGTTAGGATATTAAACGGGAGATTTTAAATTGACTGATGAGAGACCAAAGGTAATGTAGTTCTTCAAAAATGGTTTCAGCTGACAAGACTGTTTGGACGTACTGGAGTGGATAACTATCCCTGCAGCAGTATTGTAAAGTCTGTAGTCTATGTTGTTTAACTTGATTCTGTGAAGGACCAAAGAAAAGTACATCTCTAGTGTGCCTACACTATGTAAAGCACTGTATAAAGGTGTCTACAGATAACTTCCTCTGTGGCTTCAAGGTTCATATAATTACTATGCATGTGGAAAACAGATGACTCAATGATATCTGATAAATGAGGACTATCATGCTAGAAAAAAGGAGGAAAACTAGAGTGTGTTAAGTTTCTAACCTGATGGATGGGAGAGATATGAGAAACCTTGATCTTATTAATGGGAACAGGGAACTTGATCTTTTGAGGATGTTTGAGAATATTATTACAAATTCCACTTTGCCATCATTCATCTTTCAAAAATTCCCCATGCACAAGTGGAGATATGCATAAATAAATTGCATTAGACTTGAGTGGGTCTGAAGAAAATACAGTTTGTGTAATCTGCACAAAGCATGACATGGTAGGTTGCACAGTATGTCCCCATTATATTGTACTGTAGTCTGGGTACAGTGCTATACAAGCCTTAAGAATAAATGTAACAGCCTTTAACAGGTACAAATGTGGTCTTGAAGAAAGGTATGATCTGCACCAATCTAGGACTTTATCCTGAAATAGGTGGTTCCTGAGACAAAAAAGTAGCTGAAGTAGACAGTATCAATGACAGTGTTCAAGTCTCAAAGAACAAGGCCAGTTGTCCAATGATGGTATGATGTCATTGTTTACAGATGGGAGAGCAAACTTTGTCCCATAATACAGCCTGAATGCCTCCTGAATGATATCAGATAAAACTGGTTTATAGAACTACATGGTAATTAATCTGACAAAATAACCACATAATGGTTTTCCCATGAAGGAATTTGCAGTTGGAATTAAGTACTACTTCTTCAAAGGATATTTATCCTGACCAATTCGTTGTTTAAGGAGTGGAGAAACATGAGAAACTTTTTCACTCTCCCAGCTGACAGGGACATACTAAAAATCATGGTAATGTTATGACTCTTTCCAGGTCTGAAAAGTTCATTTCAAAATTCCAGAACTTTTCAACTATGACAACAGCAATCCTGCTAAGAACAATTTATAGGTCAAAATGGAGCCAGAAATAGTCTACAGGCATGTTATTTCTTCCAAATGGTCTCTTGAACAATACCTTTGAAATCTGCTTCCTATTTATGGAAGAGATCCCCTTCTTGTCACTTTTACTTTTATGAAAATTTGTCATGCTACTTGAACCTTTATTCTACAACTAATCACTCAGAATCTCAAGGATTTGCTAAATTTGTGGAACCTGCAAGGAGACGACAAGTACATGCCTTTCTGCTGCACATGAATGATGGCAGCATTTCAGTTTAACATGTGCACAGTACACTGCACTGTTTTAAGGGTCATGCTACAGTATGACATAATCAGAGAACGAATGAAACATACAGATTGCCCTTGCATGCTTACACTACTTATCATTTTTTATTTCACTTCGAAAAAGTCTACACCTTTTCAACTGCACTTTGTTCATGCAAATGGGAACACTTTTGCTACATAAAACAAAAAAACACTGTTTTAATCCAAACTGATAAACATAATCAGAGATCATTTTGCTCTTTGCCCTGTGTTCTTATTTAGGGGAATTTATCAATGGCTGTGCAGTACAACAGTCACTTTACATCTGCATTTTTTACGTGATATATTAGAAGTTGTTTTAAAGGGTATGAAAGAATGAAGGGTGACAACAGCAAACTTACCAACATCTTTGAAGACATATCACACTGGTATAACTTCCCAACAAGCTCCTAGATGAGATAAATGGAAGATTTTAAGATATACATGTACAGAACTGTCAAATCAAACTCAACAGGTGACATTAAGTACAATAAACACCACCATGCCTGCTTTTCTATTAAATGTTTGCACTATTCATAGGTCTCATAGCCCTATATATATACAAATACCACCCTAGGTTGTGGTTAACAATAAAACATATCCAAGAGACATTTCACCTTTGTAATAGCAGTTTCATACTGCAACTGCTTAGGTACTGTATTTGATACTGCACAATGAAAATGGTTACAGTACCTCTAAGGTGACCATTATTTTAACCCCTGGTTGGAGGAAGACATTAAGATGAAGACTATTAAGCAGGGAAACAACATAAATAAACTATGCAGAAATCAGATTGGCTATTCCTGCTTCAAAACTACAAAGCTTTAGCCAGTTGTCCTCAACTAGACATCCACAAAAACATGGGAATTGATTCTGTCTGTTTCAATGAAAAATTGAAAATACAATAGAGACAAAACTTAAGTTACTCTTCCATCAGAGAATATATGACACAAAATGTCTTTTAGTGGAACTTTGCTATCGTGGTTTTCATGAACAAAGTTTTGGACATAAAAGTAAAAACAATACCAGCACTTACAACAACAGTAATTACTCATTCTTGTATAGTGATTTGTACCAGCTGTAAGTCCCAAAGTACTAAGGTTGGCCACAATGTTTTCAATCTTACTGTACAAGCCTTGGATAACCTTACAGACACCAAGTTACACTCTCAAACACACCCAAGGTTCCCATTCCAAAAGAAAACTCAATAACTCATGCTGAACACCAAGTCAGAAAGTAACTAGCCTCAGTTTTACAATCTTTGGTATAAAACAGGGATTGATGAAAGCATCCTTATTGAAATGCCAATGCTCTATCAACTAGGTCAATCATGTAAACTAGTGAAAAAAAACAAGTCGACAAAATCACAGACACTTACAATGTTATTACAAATTTTTTTGCTTTAACATATACACAAATTACGTTCAACTCAAACATAAGATATCTCACAGTCTTTCTGAAATTACTGGTCATGTGAATTATTCTACGATAATTTCTTTGCTGCATTGTGTACCCAAGCATAAGCAAACAAAGTAAAATATTTGTATTAAGTAATGTTAACACAAAACTGTCTCTTGCTTAGGTTTTTAGTAAAATCAACATGCACTGCACAACCAATCAAAAGTATAACCAGAATGCAAAAATGCATTGAGGTTTCGATGAATTCATTACACACGACAATTGCTTGCCATTAGATATTGTG
>JAAAJZ020322591.1:0-12459 GCA_010015985.2 Actinopyga echinites
GTCTTGATTCCTGTGTGATAAGAATTGAATATATTAATCTCTTCTAGGAACTTTGAGCAATTGTGAGTGTTACGTGATTTCTTCAGTTAATTCCATTAAAAAAATGAACTAATCGGCCACCCTACACTTAGTGTAGTTTATTTAAATAATAATGAAGTCCTTTGGTCTAACCTTCATTGTGTGTAACGGTAATCCTATTTTCATAAAGCTAGTTGTAATCTTAAGAGTGTAACATGAAAGCAGTCGATGTAATACCTAATGGTGGATATCTCCATCAACGATATGGACGGTTCCATCAATGAAATGGTAACCAGTCATTACAAATAAATTGAACCTTGTTTACCATTAGACAACTGGAATGTTTTGAGCTAAACCTTACGTAAGACAACGATGCCCTTGATTATTCTCTATAGTTTGTTCGTCAAGTTGCAATATGGAAACAGGTGTCTAGAATGGTCTTCCCTTATGTCCTGCTACGCGCCGTATCTTCATTTCTGTATATAGTATGTTGCAATCATAATAATAACCATCAAAGATGTTCTCTCCGTCACCGCCGTTGTAGTCACCGTTGAGGTTAGCAAACGTGCATGTCCTAAGTACGCTTCCGTCTTGCCAATAAAAGCAATCTGTATAACTATATTCATAGTAAAAGCCTCCATACCACCAGCCACCTCTGTGGGTCCCTGCGCAGTCGTAGCTTAGCTCGTCATTGTCCTGATCGTACGTACTGAAGGCTACTGTTTCCACATTAAATAGACTTAAACCTGTAGATAAGAAAAACATAAAAAATATTTATTGTCACAACGAAATGACATTTGAAAGTCATGAAATCACGCATAATTAAATTACAGATTTATAAATTTTCATTCAGCCAGTTGTTATTGCAGCTTACGAGAGGGCGCTAGGGAATGAATAATTCGTTTTTTCGGAATTTTCATTATGATTTAGTTTTCATACTTTTGCTGCGATTGATTGTTATCAATGTCTTGCAACTAAGCAGTGTTATGAAAGCGGTTTTGTATCCGTGTTGATATGGGATATTGGGAAGAAGTATGAAGCAGAAAAGGGGGGAATATCTCGCTCTGTAATTGTATAAAAAGTATTATAAAACTAATATTCGACTAAAGCAACTTGTATTAATTACTTGGTTTGAAAGAATGATTAAGTCCCCTATTGATCCTATCAGGGCAATTGTAAAACCCTTTAAGGTACGTCAGCACTTAATTAAATGTGGTGTCCTTACTTGTTTCTCTGACGGTTCCAAATTACCCCCGTTGTAAACAAATCAAAGAGCTGTGTAACCACAGCATTGGTTTTGTCACCAATGATAGACATGAGTCGAGTATCTGTGATGTAAGTTGGTCATGAGTTACACCAACCTTGTTTTAAAGGAAAGAAGTCATTACTCTCAAGCCAGATCTTGCTCCAGAGCCAAAACTGTGTTGACAGGATTCACCTATTTGTCAGCTTCCTTTCATCCCAGTTACATCACAGTACAGTAGTGTTGCTATAACTGCGTGTCATTTAGTTGTAGTTAAATAAGCGAAGGGGTCACACTGGCTTGAAAAGTAAATTAGTTGCAATCATGTGATGCAGTTGGTTTTAATGTAATCAGGATTTATTCTTGTTGGAAACTGTTTTGTTGAGGGTAAGTACATTATCTTTATGCATAGAACTAATATCTACATTGTAGTAGCAGTGGCTAAGGTACCTAAGGTTGTTTAATTATTCTTAGCAGCTGATACAGTATATGCAGATCTTTGTTAAACACTTATTTGTAATGTTTAAAGATTTTTCAGTATTATGTGAGTAGGGGAATCCCAAACGTACCATTATAACCATTCAACTGAAAGATAATTACCAGAAAAATCCAGAAGGGGTCATGCAGGGAATAATTTATCAAATCATCACATTTTGCTGCACAAAATGGTCATATTTCTACACAAAATGTCATACCTTGCAATTTGCAACTTGTACTGCAGGTTTTTGTGTGTTAAGACCTAGGATTTCCAACCATTCTCCCCTAAGGAACCTGACAAAAACTCAAAACTGCTGTGCAAAATTTGAACCCCTTAATTATTTCTTGTCATGTACAGTAACTTATGTCTGGCATTGATGAATTCATCACAGATTGTATTAGAGACACCTTGCCAAAATATTTAGCAGATGGTTTCATGTATGCAAGGCGTAATGGTGAGCTGTACTCAAATGTTCATGGACTAGAAAGCTACACAGCATCCACAAGCACAAGCATGGCATGTCGTTTGCGGTGTTCAAAGTGGGGTACCAGCTGAATGATAATGCACACACATTATATGATTTTATATGCCCCAAGTAGTTTCATTCTAGCATGAAACATCAGAGGATTTTAATAGTGCGGTGGCAATTTATTCATGTAACCTTTTCTCTTTTGGAAGGGGAGGGGAGAAGAGGGAAGTTGAGGGAGAAGGTCTAATATGGTTATTTGAAAACAGAATTTAATTAATATATAATGAAATCATGATATGCCAGTAGATTGTTGCAGGTAATATAAAATACTCTGACATATGCTGGGTTAAGCATAAGGAGGGACCTATGTACAGAGATACTCTTGAAATAAAGAAATCTACAAAATTTTATGTGAAATTGGCGTTATGTAAAGTTCTATATATTAAATTCAATCTCCATCCAAACTATTTTTTTTATAAAATGGCAAGCTCCCATAAGAAATAAATAAAAATAAAATGGAAGAAAGGAGAGAACATTTTTAAGTGCTCAAGTGGAAAATACCCAGTGATATCTTGAAAGGTTAAGCAGTACCAGTCCATGACTTGAGTTCTTTTTGCCAACAGAAGGAAGAGGGCCTTGGATTTTGTTTTCGCAGCAGGACCTCGGAGTAGGGACTTGAGATGATAACTGCAGCTGTGGCAGCCCAAGGTAAATTCATATTAAACAGGATCCGACATGTGAAATTAAAGGGCAATATTACGTTTACATTGCAACAACATGATCGAGTCAAAAATGATCATTTACGATTAGTAAACCATTCAGCTCTAGCGTAACTAGCGGTGGTCGGGACAGTCGCCCCTGGCTCCCTTCTCCGACCAAGCAAGCCCCCTTCTCAAATGATGATGAAATTTTACACCCTTTTGGGGGGTATTAGGGTCACCCTAATTGTGAAAGGGGGCCATGAAATGGGCCCTGAAGTGTAAATAGGAGGTAATGAGGGGCGAAGCAGATTAGCAGGTATGCTAGGACAAGGATATACCCTTCACAAGCTTCATAGTCTGCCACAGATCTAAATTTTTATATTTTCGAAAGTCGCTGTTTTAAGCACATGTGATAATAATGTGTAGGTTCTTGACTCTTTTCACAGTATGCATGTCTCTCCACTGGCTCCATCTCACAGTAAACACTACATGGAGGTCACCCCTCCCTCCTTCCCTTACCTATCTGGTAGGTGTTGCTCTATCTTGAAACTCATAGCCTACTGTACATGTAAAGAATCACACACATTATTACTCACCAACTTGAGCTCAGGTACTGTCCTACTGAGTGTCCATTCTTGACTGTTAACAAATGCATCTGCAATTAAAGAAAAAAAGAAAAATCCATTCACTGTGAGAATTGTGAAAAAAAAAATCCCAATTTTACCTATACATAACATCTAGTTCTCTCTGTTTCCATATGCTATAAAAGGATTGAAGTGTTTCTGCATTAATCATACAAAAATAGTCATCCAGATGAACATCCAGTTGTCTCAAGCAATTGTAATTCTAATCTAAACAAGCCTTTATTTTCCCTACCATTTCCTTTTTCTGTCAAAATATTATCAATTAATTCATGATAGAACTATTTCAAATAATATCATCATTTTACTGCATTTTAACATTCATATTCCACACAATAAAAAGGATAGATCACAGGTCTGGCCTTGCTTTATGACCCCTAAACTGACCCAATTATCAGTAGACAGGAAACCACCATGCCAGTCCCAGGCAAATAGGATAGAACTCAATGACATGATGCACTTTAAATCTTTGATCAGTGTTACAGTAAGAACTATTTAACAGATATTGCAAGCAAAGGAAAATGTAGATAGCACATATGCATAGCATACTCCATGGTGGTAGGAAATATTGTAGAGTGATAACGAGATAATTAGAAATTAAAAGTGCTTGCTACTGCAATGCCTTTGCAATGCCTGCAGCTATTCTTTGTGCATTATTGTTACTTGGGGGTTGTACACAGTGCTTGCACCAGCAAAATGTATGAAGTCGTCACAGGTCTGGGGACTCAAGAACGTATTTTGCTCTTCAAAAAAAAAAAAAAAACACGGACCACTGTTTTTTGTTACTTATAATGTAAGATATTCCAACCCTCATTTGAAGTATCCAACTCGTCAGTGATGACTTCCCGAGGGCTGGAATGACCACTGGTTGTACACAAGGTGGGAATCTGATTTACAGGAAAACATTTTCACATAACCCCTGCCTAATGCTTTGAGCAATTTAAAATATACCAGGCATAAAAAAGTTGAAGCAATAATTGATTACCTTCACAAATGCACTGAATTTGATTACTAATTCTTAAAAATTGTAAGCACTTAATTTTTGGGGTTCTTTTGGCCAATCAGACTATGCTAATTAATACAGATCTAACAGACTCCTTGCATGCCATGTATTACTGTGAGTAGGCATTGCATTTAGCAAGTAGCTTTTTAGGAAAAAGTACTTTTCAACAGGCGAGAATTGAACATAGAAAACATTCTGTACCGAACAACTATATTTTAGTCCACATATCAAGAGTTTTTCAAGCAATTTTTTGACTGGATTTCTGAGGTGTAGGAAGAAAAACTTTCAGAGCTTGGTACTGCTACAGTACCAGGGCATATTGCCCTTATGCCAACAGGTTAAGGAGGTGGTAGTACAGTTTTAATTTTATAAAATTAGCAGTATAAATAAAACCTACCCTCACAAGGCTACACTTTATACTGTATGTGTTAAAGCTACTGACTTTAGGAGAAGAAATGATACAGGCACTTCCTCATGTTGCGGTCAGCAAATACAGTCAGTCACTGTTAACCATGTTTTGAAAAACACAGGACATTTAAGGCCCTACCTGTAAAACAGTGGTTACACTAATCATGAAATGCACATTTATCTGCAAGGTTTATTGCGAAGTTATAAATTATTTAGTTGTAAAGGGTGATATATACTGCTTCAAATCACTGCCACCCAACAGCAATTCTTGCAAGTATTGTGTATGTACATATAATTATAGTTAAACTTTATTAAACTGCCTCCAATTTGAATACCAACATAATCTAGGTTTTTTTGTAAGGAGAGCATAAAATTCGTCTCATTTACTTATTACAGACTTTGAATGCACTGTTCAAACATTCTCAAAGCACTTGTCAAAAATGAGTCAATGACTAACACGTTGCGTGCCTTCCTGTACTGTACATCTGTACAACCTACATGTAAACTTTCAATTTACTGTGTGCATATCAGGCAAATTGATGTACCTTGAAAACAAACAAACGCTTCAGTGTAAACTGCATTAATTTCATTAGCTGAGTGTTTCACAATCTTCTGCAGCACATTTCTAAAATATAAACTCTATAGGCTAGTGCACACAGTGTTTGCCATTATGGAACAAAGCAACACACACTTATGCTGAAGTTTTTTCATCTTCAATACACAAATGAGTTTCAAAGTTCAATGTGTCAATGTCTAGCTAGAATGAAAGGGTGATTACTGTTGAGGACTCAAAATGCTTGTATTAAGTAATTCTTTCTGTTTTAAAGCATGGTAAATGGGTAAAGTTCAAAGTAATAGAATATTATGACACATGCTCTACTATGTTGCACTTCAAAATTGAAGCCAAACTGATCGAATGGTGATGTACAGCCTTTTCTCTTCTCACTAAAATAATGTGATACAAGGAATAAAGCTGCATACCTATTATACCAATGAACAGAACATCTGAAGTTCAAATCTGTCTTTAATGGGAATAAACAGTTGTCCCAACTATTTTTTTTAGAAATCATCTAAATCTTGCAATTCTCCTCTCATTTCACTTACAGGTATTTTGCATGATGTTTCTGAACATTGGCACTACACAAGCAAGGTGTTACGCTGCAAAATTAAATGATTCAGCAACAAAAATGATGTCACATCATTGAAAAGAGCCATTCTTGAATTAGGATACCGGGGTATACTAATTCAATTTGGGTGACTGCATTTTCCCTTTAATCTAAAAGATCCTACTACTGAACCCAAGCAGTGGGAGATTTTTACGTAACTAGAAAGTACCATCTCAATTTTCATATGATTCAGTGAGTATGTATGCTCTAAACAATATGCTACTGTATGCACTGTAGTAACCAGTGGCACTCAGAATGGTTCTGCGAAGAAATCCATCAAAAAAAAAAAAAAAAATTCTACTGGTACTAGTCACTCAACCATATCAGTGGCATAGTTGAACTTCCGATGTCTGACTTCTGTTTTTCACAATGTTTCCCACTTCTTCCAACCCAAAGTAAGCTTCATGCTTGTTCATCATTATTTGAATGTACACAAACACACTCAATGCATAGGAAGTCAGATATGTTTGATGTGTACATAGTCACCCTGTAACAACATTTACTAACACTCCACAGATGTCTTCCTCAGATAACAAAGAAAAAGGTGTGTAACTGTGTACATTAACAGCCACTCAAGTAAATTCAGTCTTTATTTTTTGTCACTGTGTCAAACTGGCAAGATCCTGAACCGATATCCTGCTTGGGGTCAGATCCTATACTCAAGAAGTGGTGTTTGTATAGGGTATGCAGATCAGAATCTGATCTTCTGATTTTAAACTTGGCAAGCTGAGGAGAGGGGGAGGGGCAAACTTGGGAAACCATAGATCCAGGTGGCCTCATATCAAAGTACAAGACCAATATACAGGTACCTTCCCCTTGAGGAAAGTTTTGAGTCAAATTTACCCCACAATACATAGCACATAAGTGTTATACATTCATTTGCACTGATGTAAAGACAATTATAAAGACCTGCTGTCTTCTAATTTAACTGCTTGAAGTGGACGAAAAGTAGTGTTGTGCTGATGAAACAAGTAGCTGATATTATCGATACTGATATTTCAGTTCTCAGTATGGCTGTTACTGATCCGATACTGGTATTTGAGAAATTGGTGTCCTGTAGACTGTAGACTAAACCATAGGCTAAATATTGGACAATACTCAGTTACATCATTTTCATTTAATGAAATATCAGAACTTACAGTCAAACATACCAAAATCATTTTTACAGAGTTTAGGAAGTACAGTATGGGACAAGAAATTATTTCAATTAGACGTACATGTATCGGAATTTAAGGTAAATTTTACCGATACCGATACAGCATGAAAATTGGGAATATCAGCCCATGTACCAATACTGACTACCCATACTGTAATCAGTCCAACACACTGCTAAAAAGAGACAACAGCAGGAATATGTTAGAGTGGTGTAAAATCTATCACATCCATCAACAGTATCATCAGTATGTATAGTATGGTATAATGGATTTTAGGCCAATGGGTCATAATTAACTGCAGGATCAAAACGGGAACAGATTTTATGCATTTAAACTTGCATTTATTCTCATCCTCCTTGGACTCAAAAAGAAAAAGCAAAAATAGTATTTGGCAAGAATACACATAGAATACATAAAGCAGCTGCAAATTAAACACACCTTTTTATAATAGGACAATATGAAAAAATACAACAAGATAATGTGTAAACATTTCAATTCATGGGTCTTACTGTAGATCACTGTTGATCCAATGCATTTATTTTCCTACACACAATCACCTTGTGCTGTATGTAAATAAAATCATTCCTTAATATCAAGATCCAAATCTCCTACGATTGTTTCCATTTTATCCACAGGATGTTATGCGGTATAGGGAGAATCGATGATTTCTTGAGGTATGTTAATGTCAATGTCATTTCCCTCTTTCCTACACCATATTCAATACTAGAGTGTCTGATTTGAAAATAAACATCTAATGACATTTTGTATTGTACACTTCTATAGTGTTGTACCATAACATGGAGGTATTTCCTTTGAAGTAATATTACATCCTGTAGAAAATTCATTTCCTCAAACCAACAAACCCATACATCTACCAGAGTTAGACTACACCCTTGGAATCCTGTAGTGAAGGCATGTCCCTTCATGCTGTTCCCAAATTGTTGTTATGCTACCCAAAATAACTCTCAACGAAAACATATTTACACGAACAGATCCCACAGTGTGCAAGGGGCTACAGTGTATGCATCTGAAAGTATTAACTGGAAAGCTTGCTCAGTGTTGCAACACAGATGTCTAAACACTAAAAGTCAAAGCTTGCAGGACTATTCGCAACACAAAAATTTCTGTAAAACCCTGACTTTGTTGTGGTTTAAAAGTAAGAAACAGGGTTTTCAAAAATGGTTTCAATCACATACAAACAATAACAATGGGGACATTCCAAAGAGCTGAAAAATTGGGTGCTACATGACCTTAACTACAGCATGTGGCTTATATTCTTTAATGCACAGTCCTAGGAACAAATACAGACATACTATAGGTATATTCTCTTGGCCTCAGTTCTCATGTAAAGAGTAATTTCATGTTTTGCCACTTGACAAAGAAAATGCAGCAATCCACTTTAAACAACACCATTTGGATAAAATTACAATATTTGCACTTAATCACAATGAGTATGATATATCAAAGCACCAAACAAATTAAAAAAGTGAAAAAAAAAATATCCAGTAAGGTAGCATGCAAACCTAAACAAATGTACAGTAAAAAGACTAAAAAGGTACAGAAGAAAACAATAAACACACCAGAACAAAACAATAAACAGTGAAAGGCAGAAGCAACAGAACAAGGCAAGTCAAAAAACATTTTAAGAAAACAATAGAAAGAAAAAAAGAGTTAAACAGCTTCCAAACAAATCAGGTTTTAAATGATCCTTTGAAACTGGGAGTGATGGGCTGTTCTAGTGTTCTTTGGTAAGTTATATCATAATTTTGGCCCTATACAAGAAAAAGCTTGTTCACCAACTTTTATGTGCTGTTTGAACAATAAGAGAAGACTGGCTGACAAAAGATTAATTTGAAGAAATGATTTATGCATGTGTTGTTCCATCAAATTCATAAAATTTGGTAAAGTCTTTATACAAAATCACTCATCATTAAATGAATATGAAAAAAGATTTGGTGTTTGACAACTCAGGAAGTACTGATGAATTAAGCATGTAATGTCACCATTAATACTTGGAATGCTTTAAGCCGACATTCTACATGTAATTAGCTTACAAGTCTTTTCCAGTGATCTGAATCGGAAAACAAATTAATTTTCATCAAATAGCCTAGCTGTTAATCTAGATGTGAGTTTTGGGTAGGGTTACTGAGTAGGTTATACCTCTATGTTCCGACGTCTCGCTGTTCCTACATCTCTATATTCCGAATGTGTGCATGAAGGACAGTGGTAGGATGCCAATGGGGGCTAATGTTCTAACCTAACCTTTTCTCTAACACTAACCTAAATGCAGACTTTTCAGAACATAGAGACATCGGAAAAAACAGACCTTGGAATAGAGAGCTGTCCCCACTGAGTAAGGGGTTTCATGGGGTCGAAGTGAAAATGTTCCTGCCACATGTAATGAACTTGCATAGAACTTACAAAATGAGACGTTACAACGTTTAACAGCACACATGAGTATCCCTTCCTCATCTTTGGAATGTCCCTTTAGCTGAATCCAACATAAAGCAGAGAGCCGTAGTCCCTAGCGCATTACATACTGGACTGAAACACTGGACTGAAGTTCACTGAACATTATTTCCAATTACCATAATGAGAAAAGTATGTATTTTAGCCTGCACAAATAGCCTACTGTTAGACATTTATGTAGGCCTACACAAATTAAGAGTAGAAGTTAATTGCACTTGATCAGAGATGATTTATTCCCATGTATGAAACTGATTACTTTTACTGCAGCCCTATTTGAGTAACCTAAGTTATACATACCATAAGTTCCATAAGTTCCAAAACTTATATCACTCATACACTTCTCTTGTCGAATCTTGAAAAATCCACTTCGCTTGTTTCGCCGAATCACACTCAGTTTGTCCATCTTTGCTGGAATACATGGGAGTGTATTTCTTTTCAAAACATGCATACATGTCTCGAACAAGTTTTCCAGTTAGGAAAGGAGTTGGTCACAGAGGAGGAACTACTCTGCAGAACACACAGTCACACATTGTATTAATTAAACTGTCAAAAAAAGCTAGGAACACTTTGTTAGGCAACACTCTGAATAACCACAAGCTACATGTAAAAAGCCCTTTACAAAAGATATCATTCACAAAGTCCTGCTCCAGCCTAAGGGCAGCATGTCCATACAACAGGCTATTCAAAAATGCTATATAGAACTACTGGATAGTATACGTTATAGAGTAACTTGGAAATACACAGGCTAAAAATACTATATGTACATTATGAACTATATACTTCCTTGTAATAGACTGAACCTCAGATATCTTCTTTCATGATAGTATCAGAGAGGGGCTTTAATGGAACATAATTTTGAAAGTGAAACCAATTTTGTTTCTTTTTCCCATTAGCCAGTACTAAAAAGGTGACTGACCTGTCTGTATCTTATATTAAAGTTTAATAATCTTGTCCTTTTCTCTTGAAATTTCTCTCAATGCAAGGAAAATTATTTCCTAAAAACAGGTTTACATCCTCATGTCTGCCATTCACATCCAGCTGAAAATTGTCAAAAAGAAAGTGGATGGACTGACAAAACATCTTTTGTCACAGATTTCCAACTTTACGAAGTAGACATATTGTATGCACTTTTGTTTCACAGAACTACTATAAACATGATAGGTCTTCGATAAACACAATCCACTCTTGAGCGAACAACAGACACATCCACAATCCGAAATCAAAAATGTCAATCTCCCTCCAAAGACAAAGATCCATGGGACTGCAATCTTTAGCATAGCGATTTAATGTATTCCTTCTGAAGACCTCCCTAGAAATAACACGACAAAGCAATTTAACAGACGTTCATAGATTACCACCAGATTGGTAACATCTTATGAGCTCTGCTGCATTTTGCTGAAACTTTGATAGGTCGCCTAATCCCCAAACGTGAAAAATCAATTATTATTCACTAAAATCCTGTGAAACTGATCTGAGTGTTGGGTACCACATGGATGCCAACTGTTACCAGAAATATCACTGGGAGATGGGCAATCAAGAAAATCCCAAGACAGAGAAGAGGCAAGACTAGCCCACACATGGGATTCATTTTTTGTCCCATTAATTTAATATAGTTCCTAATTATCTTATTCATCAATGGTTCTGATATCCTGTCTTGATGAGGACAGACCATCCTGGTAAAAGTACTGAATGGCATCTCTAGAAAATTAGTGCATCCTTTAAACTCCCCAGGAGACATTTGAGAAGATGATAGAATCTCAGAAATCCAAAGGTACCTTTTTTACAAATCTTTTTAAAAATTTTCGTTGAGAAAGAATATTTCAATTCATTTTTGAAATTCAAGAATGGAAGGCATACATCTCAACTCTTCCAAAGGGTATAGTTTTCACAAAAAAAAAACCACCTTCATTTGGTGATATGTGTGCTCTTCAACCTCTCTGCATTAATGAACAGAACTAATCATTAAATACACTTTGCCTTAGAGAAAGATTTCACCTGATAAAGTAACTGTGGACAAAGTAACTGTGGAAAAAAGTAAAAATCTACAGTAAGGGGCTGTTTCATGATTAAATAAACCACCACAAGGGGACTTCGTCACTACTTCTTTGTCAAAATAATGACAATTACAAAACACAGCCTACAGATAGCTGAATGTGGGGATAATAACCAGGAAGTTATACCTACAGGCAGGGTTCTAGCTACGCTGGCCAGCGACAGCCAGCTGTAGCCGGCACTGATGCTTGCCGACTAGCATGAAGAGCGAATCGCCAGACTGCCGGCCGGCATTGAAAATTAAATGAAGATCCCACAAACAATGTCTGCCCTTTTTCATGGAAATATATTATTTCAGTTTAAAGGAACCCACAGTTTTACCTGGTCATCATGATGCAAAACGAGTCATTTATCTAGAAAACAAAAACTTGCAAAAACAACATTTTCAAACACCAAGCTAGGGGGCAATTCCTAACACAGCACTACACTGACTAGCAGTACAGCCGCCACTCAGAGTCCTCTAGCTAGAACCCTGCCTACAGGTATACTTCTGCTATTAACAGCTGTTTAAGTTTTCTAGTAGTTAAAGCCCCAGTATGCGTTTATATAAAGAAAAAGTTAACGGCCAAAAATCGGGATTGTCCTAAAACCAGGAATATGAAGTTGAGAAGGGTTGAGAAGCTTCTATCCAGCTCACAAGTCCCTCCTTGCCTTCTT
>JAAAJZ020323692.1:0-12448 GCA_010015985.2 Actinopyga echinites
GGGGAGAGTAACTAACGTGCGTGGAGAATTTTGTAAGGGGAATTATTTTAGTTTGGCAGATCGAAGACTTAAGCATCAGTTGCCATTAACACATAAGTGTGTGATTGTTGCAACTTACATAATTCTACTATTCATCATCCGTTTATCCTGTCTTGCCTCATTTCCTTATGAAGCACTGGACGCTTTCTCCAAAAGAAATTGACCAATTTTGCATTGGGAGGGGGTCGTCCACACGCACCCCACTCCACTTCACACCAGACCCACTATAACCCAGTGTTGTGGAGGAAATTTTCAGAAATTTCTGTTTTCAATGTATCCCAAAGATCGCATCACTTACCGTGCATGGAGAGATAATGGCATATATCTTTTCATACCTTCATATTAATATACTTCCTTAGAAAACTTTTCATCTTGAAACCGGAGAGTCACTCTAGACGCCATTTTCTAGTGTACACATTACTAATTTTAAGTTCCACTTTCTTACTCTGTAGATTCAGCGTAATGCTATCAACTTGGAAAAAATATCCTGACAATAGACCATCATTCGCAGATGTGAAAGATCAGATCAAATCTTTACAAGAAAGTTTTGAGTCGGTTAGTTATTATTAAACTGTATTTAACTCTTATTGAAGTAAGTTACATATGTGCACTGAACCAGTAGTACGGCACCGCGTAATAAAACGTGATTGCGGCAGTCTTTGCCCTTGTTTTCGACAGAAAGTATTGACCAGTAATTTTTCTAGTTTTAGAGACAATCTAGTGGAGACCACAAATTCATAGACAGCGTGACCAAAAGTAAATGAATCAGACCGAACATATCTCTCGATCATATCTCAGCTTACGAGAGTGGGGGAAGGGGCAAGAGCAAAATGTATCAGATATACTGCTGCAAAGAAGAGAATTAATCTCATAACAAACCAGAGGCTAAATACTGGTAAATGGATTTGAATGGCACACCGGCGAAATTTGTCATATAGTGTCTCAAGTTGAAACAGTCATGATATTTCGCGTTTTACAGTCGCCTTTTACGACAGGGAGGGACAACCCCGGGCCTATTCTACTGTCGAACCCGCAGAAGCACACATCAGGGAACCCACTCGGTTTTTTTGGCGCCGAACAACCCCCCTCCCATCATACACTCTAAAAACGCCCGGATCAAATGGGCACTGAACCAGTAATTGGGTCAAATATTTGACTAGTTTCGGTTCAAAATGAACCCAGTCTAATCAAATATATGAACCAGATTCCGGTTCAGTGCCCATTTCATCAGTTTCCGGTTCAATTTGAACCGGACGTTTTTAGAGTGTAGATAGATATTACAATGTTACAATCTAGTACAATGTAAAATCTGATGCTTCTGGGACTTAAATGTAAACTGCTTGACTATAAGCCCAGCAAAGCGTAATTTTATTGTTGTAATATTTTTTTTCGTCTTTGTCATTAAAGGGTGCCCAAACAGAAGACAGCAACTCGTCCCAATGGAATATTGATTATTTTACGTTGGAAACAGAGCAATACCAAGAGGCCCAGTACAGCATCCCCGACATGTATAAATGAACGTGATGAAAACTTCTAATTTGTTGGAGAAATTAAGTATCCAGTAGCTTGATGGCATGTAGAATATAACATTATCACCTGAGGGTGGACAGCTAATTAAACTAACTTGAAAACTTACTAATTTGAAATGCTATTTCTAGCGCATTCATATTTTCAAACGACTTGTCCTAATCTAATAAAATACATATAAATAAAAACAAATTTCGACACATTACTAATGCCAACTGTAATTTTTCAAATGTCGCCACATTAAAAAGTGTTTAAGCTAGACCAGCGAACAACTTCAGTTCAAGTGGACCGAAAGTCTAAAACTTTAAAACTATATTTTACACATGTTGAGAACTAAATCTCACAGGTCCAACTTCCATCTTCATAGATTATTCAGTGGGGTCGGTGCACACTGTCTCAGAATTTTTTTTTATGACTGGCTAACGCTAATCTTAATCCCTAACCTAATCCTCAACCCTAACAAAGAATGCAATCGATACAGTGCCATCAGCCAATCAGAAAATATCTTACGAGGCAGTGCGCATCAGCTGGTTATGCATAGCATAAAGTTTTAAAAATATTACTAACGTCCATCTTAAGACTGATAATACTAGTTTGTAATTGCGATTTTATACTGCCGTCTTCTTATCTTTGCGTTATTGTTTGAATTTTATTATAGTGTGAGCAGTGGTGTGGTGTTGGGTCAGGGACCAGCTCCCTGGCCGAAAAGCGCCCTATACACAGGTTGGAAAAATTGAGCAAAGGACAAACAAGGTGCCAAACAAGGTGCCAACAATCAAATGGTGGGAGGGTTTTTCCGTGTTAGCAACACGCACAAAACGTTTTGAAAATGTTATAACGTTTCTAGTTCTGTTGTATCTAGGTGAGAATGCAGACTTTTGAAAAGAAAGGGACAATGACCACTTTGTAACTGCCAAGTACGAATTTGCCCTCTCAGAGTCGCGAAGCCTCGACTGAAGGAGGGAGGTCTACAGAACATTTCAAAGTTTACAGCACTGATGGATATTTTTTATTTTTTTTTATTTTTTTTTTTTTGACATCTGGTATTTAAGGTTAGTAGCCAAAGCAAAGACAATTGTAACACTTTTGGCATAGTGCATTCTCTCCCGAGAATGTTTTGGAAAGGAAAAACATAGCAACAGTTAACTACGGGTAGAAAGTTAATTGTTACCCAAACTATGACAGTGTAATACAAAGGAGGTGGGGATAAGCAACAGGATGACGTAATCCTCTCTCGCGGAGTTGCAGTTAAGACCCTACATCTTTTTTCGTTTAATAGCCAGGGATGAGAGAGTGGTGCAGATGCTTTCTAGTGCAAAGTGTGACGTCAATTACAAGGTTGATAGGAAAAGTGAACAAGTTATAGTCTGAGCACTATTGACATTTCTATCTAATTCACAGTCACGGTGATATTGTTAGCAAAATGAAGTGGAACACTCACAGAAATACTCTTTAAAGTTTGAGTAAAATAAGAACTTTAGAACTTTGTAGCAAAATTTTACACGAAATAAATGTAAAATTTGCTTCTACTTTGTGTAATTTCTTAAGGTAAGTAAAATTTGCACATTATTTATGTGCAATTTTACTTCACTGCACAAAATATGTGCACTTTTTACAAGAAATTTGTTTGAATTTTTATTTAAAACTTTTGAAGTTCTTATTTTACTGATACTTGCAAGGGTATTTCTGTGAGATAAGATTTTTTTTAACTTCATTAACGTATTCATTTTCTGAGCTTAATTTTTGTTTTATTTTAGAATATTCAATAGAGCATATTTTCGTTGTGATGTTCTTTATCACAGACGGGACAAGGGGTAAAGTAATAGTACCGTATCATGTCACTATTTTTGAAACACATTTGGGGCCCGGTGTATTTGACGCAAATAGTCATACCTGAGGTCATTATCTCCCATAAAACCACTCCAAATGACCAGACGTTGCTTTTAGTTGATAAACTATTCGATCTCACTGTCTCAGGTGCCATCCATCTCATCGACGGGTTGTCCTGTAGAGAAATGCAAGGCTCTTTTATTTAATTAGCTCTTCCGGTGTGAATCATGTTCATCGCGTTTCTGTATTCCTCAGATGTTACCATTGTGATTCGTTAGGTGTAAAAATGACTAAAACTGTTTGAAAACTTATGCAATGGCAAGAAATTTACGCGAAATAAATTTTAATCGTGTGAAAAACCTTCCATAAGATATAAAAGTCAAATGAATTCATACCACCCATATCGCTAACCACTATGTTAATGGTAGACAGATGTCGTCTTTAATTACTTCGTCAAAGGTTTCTTCTTATATCTACTATTCTGGCGTCAGAAGAAAGAAGTTGCAAGTCACTGTCTCTCACATAACTACCGGTATACAAATACAACAAGTACCAACAGGCTATGATCTTCAGAAGTTCCTTAATTCCCATCATCTATGGATTTTCATTTCAAATTTTTTACATCCGTAGGTTTACCTATTGGTTCGGGAAATTTAGTGAAAGTTTGAGAGCAAAGTAGTTTTGTCGTACAGAACAACGGTACCTTCATTGAGATTCCGTAAAAGTTTGATCTTGCTAAGGATTCCACTCGCCGAAAGTCGGAAAGTTTGCAAACCAGGTTACGGCTTAGCAAAATTTTGCTCGTCATGAGATCCATGTGAACACACTTGAACGATGAAAGAAAACAGAGATTGAAAAATTAAAGGTTTGAACTATTTTTTCAGCAAATAAACGCAAAGAAATAATGTCAGGCTCAGCCAGTGCAATTGTAATCCGTGTGATAATTTTGATTTATATTCCAATTGCTGATTATATTCTTCAGCTTACATTTCTGGAGGTAATGTATTCCATTCCCAGCACAATTTGATGGGCGAACTTTAGTAAATGCCCATTCGGAAAACGTTGGTTCACATTCTCGTATGAGTCTGAAACTTGGCTCTCTCTCTCTAGAAGTTGCTTTAGATTTCCTCCCGTAAGATACTCCGAAATGAAGAACATCGGATCTATAAGGAATAGACAGGAAAAAGCTCTTATGGTTGTGTTGCTTTGTTACTTTAAACATATAAACAGGGATGAAGTGAGTATTACTTTCTTTCCCAATGTCAGGAAAAATTTCACTTCTCTTAACGATAAAATTGAATTTCGTTTGGATTTACAATCTGGGTACTAGTTAGAAAAAAAAAATTAATGTAAATTCTTCAGATTTAGGCTACCACAGCATTGGAAAGGAGACTATCTCTCCATGGACTTTTCACATACTTTTATGTACAGTTGAATTACAGGTTAGTGTTTCCTTTGAATGGAATGCAATACAAAGATCACCATTTTACATTTTGATTAATATTTTATTCTTTAAAACATGAAAGTATGGAGATACCTTGAAGTAAGTTCGATGTAAAACAGTCTCAAACGTCACAGTTGTATTTTCTATTCCAGCAAACAGTTTGTTAATGGCGCAAGGCACGTGCCAGTTTCTTTGTCCAAGTTTATCTGGGAAGGCACTTCACTTATCAGATCATAGTTAATTGTCCAATGTGATACTGTGGTAATGTGGCAGCAACAACCAAACGTGTTCTTTGGCCTTAAAAAATGATGTTTCCCCAACATAGAACTTCTTGGCATTTAGGGTTAGAAAGACACAAGCTGACTCGAATTCGTCATTCCTCGGGAGGCGAATTCTGTTTGCTCATTCTTAGCATTCCTAAACCAACGTTTGGGGGAAGGTGACTAGTTGATTTTGCACTGTCACAGCTGATAAATGTGCCGTCTGGCCTGCTACCGTGGTACAAGGCAAAACACGTCATAGCTCAATTCCTATCCTTCACAACTTTCAGAGAGGGCATGCTAAACATTACCAGTCCGCTACTGACAAGAGATATGATGTTGGGTGCAATATCCAACTCAGCAGTAAGCAATGATCTCATTGAACCAGCGATCTAGTCAAACTGCGTTTTTCGTAGGTGTATCCATTAATTTTAATTGTACACTTGAAGCGGAGGTTGGTCTGCAAATGTTTCATATAAAGATTGTGTCTTGAATAAGTTTTCATTTAGTGCATACATATCGAATAAAAATAAATGATTGAAAAGCTCCCTAGTGAAGTACCAGTGCCCCGAAATTGATATGGGGGGGGGGGGCTTTAATTCATAACCTTTCTATATGAACTATCAACTGATGATCCTTATGATCTAGGGGTTACAGCATTCGCCTTTCAATTCGGAACTCACAAGTTCAAACCACGTTAGAGTGTTACAAATTTGACTGCTAGCTGAAATTTGTCAGGGAGATTGGTAATCTCCCTGAAGGCTGAAAAATTTCCTCGACTTGGTTGTTGATTTTCTTCGACACCCGGTCGGGTCCGAACCCCGCCGCATTGGATCGTTATCGCTTGATTAATTGAGGAAAGTTCATTAAAGCTTTGTAGTAGTAAATGTTGAATTGTGGAGTACCCTACCTATTCCAGAGCAAAATAAATACCTTCATTAGCCATGGCATATTCATCGAGGCTTGCCTGATCAGTAACATAAACAGATATCAATCAGTTAGAAAAAAGCGGCCCCTTTTTACAAAGTATTTGAATGTGAGGTCGCACTTTCCTCTTTCGAAAGCCAAAAAGGGACAGAAAGTTCTACCAACGCCCTCCATCGATTGCGCAAACCATATTTGCGATTTCCGTAGCCAGCTTTTAATTGATTACCTGTTTCAGTGTTGTGTCCGAAGAGTCGTACAACATTTGGATGTTGTTTCATTGACCTGTAAACTTCCACAAACAAACGAAACTTCATTTTGTCTTCTTCTGTTGAGTTATCTGTAGGAAGGTACAAAGGCAGAGCCTGAAAGTACGTACTCCCCAACATTGAGAAGTCTTTGCCCAACTGTTTTTAGAGTGTAACTTTTTTAAATATTCTTAAATAAAATAAATATTTTCAACTGCACCTTCATACTAAAAAGGCAAACTTTTATATTAGAACTGAAGACAGTTGCAGGACAGGAATTCTTGTACAATAAACGAAAGTTGTAATCAAAGATGCAAACAGTGGGTTACTTGTAAATTTCTTATTCTGAATTCATTCTGTAAGGAAACTTGCCATTGGAAAAAAGGTCAAATAATAATTGTTTACCATGTAAGGATTTAATGAAGAGTTATACCCAACTCACTTTTCAAGGATTTGTTGCAACATTATGCAAACCATAATGTTCCTACTCTGTGTGAATAACTGACTTTCTACTCAGGTAACACTAGTTGAGCTAAAATTTAATGTTTCCAATGGTTTGTTTTAATGTAATATGAAACTAGTGATCGTACACTTGGTCCACGTGAAACATGAATAAACAATTAACTTTCGGAAGGCGTTAAGAGAAGTATCTTGAAATGGGTAGCGGACCCGGAGGCAGAGATGCCAAGGTCGGATGATTTTTTTAGCGGGTGAAAATTTTTACACGGCCTCTCTTGACTGTTAGACCGATAACAGCTCCCTAACTTTGGCGGATGTGACTTGTAATAAATTTTGAAAAGTGGGGGGAGGGTGAAAAAGGGGGTGAAAGAGGCAAAAATTCATTTTTCTCAGAGAAAACTAGCTCTACTGTATGTAAAATGCAGGAGATTTTTAAAAATACAGGAGATTGGGACAGGTAAACGGGTGAGCAGGAGACAACCCGAAAATGCGGATGACACCCGCCCAATGCGGGTGACACCTGCCCAGTGTGGGTGACTTGGCAGGTATGATGTATGTAGGGACACTTTCAGTAAGGGGCCAAGGAATTTGCTGGCACTTTTGATTTACAGTATGTTCACCAGATTACAACCCAAGTTTGACCCAGAAGAGCCCATTTTTGGCCCAGGAGGGGCAGGCTGTGGGCCTCCAAATCCTACCCTCATCCATACTCTGTACAGGTGTATATGTATGTCACACAAATACCATGCAGGCAGTGTTTTTGAAAATTTTCGGTCTTTTTTTCTAAGTTATCTTGAACTTGAGTTGTTTTTTAAAATACTTGAAATTTTGATATTTGGTTGAAAATGTTCAGTTGAAAGTAAATTGAAGTTTTATAAAACAAACTGTATATATTTGCATAATTTGTCAAGTGCCTATTTCACAACTTGACTCACAAATTGTTAAAATTTGTTTAGTAAATTTGCGATCATGTACTTTTATTGTTCAACACCTGCTACAGTAGGCCTATTCAATAAATTTATCTTAAGTAAGAAGTGTTTACTGTTAGAGGAGAATGGGGTTAGTTCGAACATTTAACTGCAAAAAATACCATAGACTGCTGATGGATGACAAATATTAACTATACTCTGTGGTATGGGGAATACATCTATGCTTTACATTGCATGTAACACTGATTGCAGCATTCATTCTTTGGTAGGTATAATTAAGATTTTAAAACATGAACCCCCCAGGCATTCAAACTAACCCCACCTATGGGGTTACTTGGAACATGGCATGGGGTAAGTTGGAACATAGCCTATTCGAAACATGGCATGTAGTTAATTGAAACATGGTATATCACCATACAGAAACATTGTGGTCACCCTATCATTTTGATAGTTTAAAGAGTTTAATTACCACCCAAGCACTGTAGGCCTAATTGTGGAAATAATTTCAGCTTTTCCTATTTGTTCCAAAAAATGAGCACTATTGGGTAAAATGATGTGTGGACAGGGGCTGGGTAAAATATGGGATAGCAAAGGTCTCCTCATGTCTCCCACCCTTGTAGTACCACCAGTAACCATGTTTTTCAATTTGAATGAGCACTATGCTCACAACATTGAAACTTCAGCAGCACATGATACATCATAGGCTGCTGCTTGTAAAGGCATAGGCCAAACCTTACAGAAGTACATTAAGTTGTGTTGTTAGGCTACTGTTCCAGCTAACCCCCAGCAAATTGTTCCAACTTACCCCATCAGCTCTCGTGACATGTAAATGCTGACCAACCAAAATAGGGACACTGGTCAATAACACAAAAATTCATCCTTATTCCAAAGCTTGAAACTAAAGCCTGATTTGCTGAGAAAATGTTTATAAATCGAATCTTCAGTATTACAGTAAGTTAGAACACAATTTCAAAATTATGAAAACTTTACTCCGAGGGCAAAAACACCAAAATTTCTTTCTCACTTGAACAGTATTGAGGCAGCAGTTGTGCCAACAACATGGTGGATGACTCCTGCTAAAACCTTGATACTGGTGGCAATTATTTTAATTTTAGCTGTTACAGAAAATTTCAATGTTTCAACAAACCCACCATTCCATCTAACCCCACTCTCCCCTATAAGAAACTGCTTGTGTGTTAAATAGCAAGCTGTTCATATTCTTGGGCATAACTTACTTAGATGGCCCTTTTAGGGGAATATTGCAGTGGGGGAGTACCACTACACCAAAGGTCTATTCCACCAAAGGTCTGCGAGACCAAAATTTCATTAGCGTGAGTGAGTGAGACCGTCAGAAAATTAGGGGTTGCGAGACCGAACGTCCGTGAGACTGAACATGAAAAGTGCTGATATCCAGTGTTACGTGTAGGACATAGCCTATGTAGACTTTCAGTCTTGCAGACCTTTGATCTCAATGCATGGACCTATGGTCTCAAGGACTGACACCTATTGCAGAACTTTGCGGTACTGAAAGGTTTCACACTTTTTAAAACCACATGTGATTTTGATCAGGCATTAAAACATGCTTGGAAAAAATGTAAAATTCCCTGCAAGCAAATCAAAATTTCCCACAGATTTTACATGGTTTTACATATAAACTAGCTAAATTTCCCTCCAAATACCAAAAATTTCTGGCAATCAAGGAGTTTCCCAAATTTCTGGTTTTTCCGCCCATGCTTTGAAAGATAGGCAACTCAAAGTTAGCCAGTTACAGTAGGTTCTTCCTAAAATCTAGATCCTTAGAAAGAAAGCAATTCAAAGTGAGTCTGTAGGGTAACTTCCTAAAATTCAAGAAATAGGCCCCTCATTAAAGAAAGTACAATTTGTAGCTCATGGTTTTTAAGTTAGAAATTGTCATATACAGTAATATTACAAACATAATCCATGTATTAAAGGACAGTATTGCATTTGTGGTGAAGAAAACTTTCATATTTTTTAAAGCACCTCTTATAAGAATAAAATGATCGGCAATTCAAAATAAGGTAGCTAGGTAACTTTACTTTCAGGAAACAAGGTTCTAGTGGAAAGTAATTCATTGTTTTAAAGCTCATAAATAATTTGTTCACCCAAACTTTTGAATTTTTGAATGATGCAACAGTCATAACTCTTACAATATATAATATTTTGTGGAAGCAAAGGTAGAGTTTTTTGGTGACGTTGAATGATTTAAAGATGATAGTAGATCATTCCTGAATGTTCCATTTTGATGCAATATTTATACAACATTGCCCTCTAATGTGAAGTATTTTGGGAAAGCCTTCAAGATTATTGCCAGAAATCGTTTATGAAACCTAATGGTTTGATAGTGATGAAAGATGTTGGTGCAGAACTTTATTTAAAACATAGTAGCCCATTTCCCTTCAAGGTTTGGTAGACCTATTTCATTTGTTGTACTGTACCAGGCACTCCCTAATTCTGAAGTATAATGATCTTCACAGCCAATTCACTAACCCGTTCGTACTACAGAGATTTAGTCAGCCGCCTGTAGTTATGAAGTGGAGCTTTGTGAGCCTACTCATTTGCAAAAGTACAGCCTAAATCTTCTGCTTTGAGAATGTACAGTGCTGTACATCATATCTGAATGCCCCCAAATATATTGGCACACTCACTTTTCAAATTTGTATTCCCATCTGACATTTCAGTAGGACCTCAGTGCTAACACTTCATTCCTTCTTCCCAGCTGCAGTAGTTGTCCACTTAATTACATAATAATATAGGCCCTTGTTGAGAAAATTTTATTTGTGTGGAATATTATGCAGCAAACACTTCTCAGTGTCTTTAAAGTATTCATTATATGGCCATACATGTAATCTGGCATTTGTTGGGTATCAACTTAAGCTGCTGTATGT
Source organism: Actinopyga echinites (assembly GCA_010015985.2). Lineage (NCBI taxonomy): Eukaryota > Metazoa > Echinodermata > Holothuroidea > Aspidochirotida > Holothuriidae > Actinopyga > Actinopyga echinites. The sequence goes on from JAAAJZ020323692.1 coordinate 10,567, forward strand.
ATATGTACAGTAGTTTTGGTTGGAATCCTTGTCATCTGCCTATCCTGTCCTATGACTGTCATTAAGTGCCATGTGCCTGAATAATACTTTAAAAATGCCAAAGAAACTACTGTAGTTGCTCTGGCTTACTTTTTTGTATGTTTGAATTCATTCAAAACACTTTACTTTCCACTTGAGTTGTGAAACCTTTGGCAGTCTTACACCACAGAATCACTTGCACAAGCTTATGTATATATAAAAACTGTTTGGTGAAGGCAAATAGTTATCAAAATCATAATTTTTTTCACAGGTTTATGAAATAAGGCTCTTCAAACTTTAAGTCTCTTGGGAGGATTAAGACCATCTGTGAAAGAAATTTGGTATTAAATTCTAGTAGCTAGTACTAGAAACCAACTTTTTCATGCAGTGGGTTGAATTCTTGATATAATTTCACAGTGTTCAAATCTTTCATTGTTTAAAAAATCAGGAGCATGAATGGTACATGCACATGCAAAGTGCCCGCCACTGCCAGAACTATAGTTTGAAGATTTTTGAAGGAATCACGTAGAATGTGAGAGGGAAGACCAGCATTAAAATCAGAGAGTGACAATTGTTACAGTACTTGAAAGGGGTCACCAGGTTTGTTTGTGATTTATGGGGTATACCCTGAGAGTGACAATTGTTACAGTACTTGGAAGGGGTCACCAGGTTTGTTTGTGATTTACGGGGTATGCTTGTGCAGTAGCTGCTGTTCAATTATAGAGAAAAGCTTGTCAATTGTTAGGACTTCAAGGCCTTTAAAGGGATCCCCATCTCTTAAGCACTTTGCTGTGCTCCATTTCAACCAGGAGGTGCTTCAATTAATATGAGAGCATTTTGTCATGTGTCGTTATTCAACATTATTGATGTATATCATGTCAATAATGTACGTAACATGTCCAGGTATGCTACAGAATACTCAAGTTCGAATTTGCAGTACAGTAGGCTTTACACTACTTGCCACTTGCCAGGCAGGGATATTTTCACACACTACGTAAGATGATATACGTATTGACCGGTATTGCTCACTTTTGCAAGTCCAAACCCTACGACCGGAAGTGACGTAAAGTGCGATATTAAGTATGACGTAATGACCAACGCATGAAAAACCAACTAGCACTTGAACTTGATGCAAACCATATCACTTTATTGTAGAATTTCAGCAGATTCAATGAGATTTTTCAGTGCCCAAACCCTGGAAATTGACTTATGAGGAAAATTTAACTGATGAGCTCAGTAGTTATGTGATGTTATTACTGTATTTAACTGATGCACTGATTTTGACATTTCACTGTTTATTATTATCTTTGATATATATCTTGCTTTAGTCCTTCATACTCTGTTCAGCCAGTAGAGGATTTTATTTTTTATTCTGGAAGGTGATAGAACTGAAATGGAGTGGGTGTTTGGGGTTATGGGAGGGGGAGTAGAGACAATAGGGGGCGGCAAAGAGACCTGGAAGGATGAGGGCAAGGTGGTACCCTTAGGATATAGGTTATCCACTGTGCTATCAACTTTGCCAGATAGTTAATGCAGGCAATTAGGGTAATACATATAAATGGGGGGGAGGTAAGTATCGGAGCTCATAGACTCCCAAACCAGGGATTTTTGGTGAATTTATAGACAGGTTCACATGTAGGGGCAATAGCAAGAACTATAATACTGCTGTATAAATTACTTTACGATTGACCTGGCTTGTGGTGTTTCTGAACCATGTGATCACTGTACCCTCCAGTGTTAACATTCAGGATTTGAATCAGGGCCCAGGGGAAGGGGAAGGGGAAGAATCCCCCATTCACATTTTTTTTGAGGGGGATTTGCAGTATGAGGGGGAAATTTCCTAATTTCAATTTCCAAAAGTTTA
>JAAAJZ020324797.1:0-12442 GCA_010015985.2 Actinopyga echinites
GGGTTTGTGAAACCAAAAATTTTCGTGTATGCTCCACACCAACTGATAGTGGCGATCCGATTAGATAGTCACACACATAAATTGCCCCAAAGGTTGGAAAGTCTGTGTAAGCTAGGTTATGTGATCAACTCAGTACAATGTCAGATAGGTCAGTGGAACAAAGTTTAAAAATCATGGAGGTAAGCCTTGACGCGATTCAACTTACATAGTGCTTCTTATGAGTGAGTCTATAGCAAAGCTGTAATACTGAATAAACTGAAGGCTGGACCATCCATATTTGAAATGAAATGGTGCTGGGTCTAGGCTGTAGTAAATATTGCAGTGTACTTGGCGATTGCTTACTTGCCAACACTTGAAAGTGGCAAAGTGGTAGATTTTGGGGGGGAGCGAAGCAACCAAGCCTTTCTCACGCTTGTGTGCGAGAGGTGAGAGGGTATTGGAGGGGTTATTTGAATTAGGGCACACTTTATACAGTATTTCGTATACTGTATAAGGAGACATATTATTATGTATTTTATGAACTGTTTTGTAGGAATAACTCAATAGAGATCAAATACACACACATATTGCTGGCAAATAATTTATCATTCTGCAAGTATGTGGAGTCACTTAGCAGCCCAAAGACTGAATAGCGGTGGCAATAGCTGCTGCGCTGCCTCCAGATTGATATTTATGTGGAAGTCTGTGTGTAGGTGATGGGATCATTGTCAGGGCAAGCTCTGATCACAAAAGATATAAACAATCGAGTACAGTACAGTCGAACTATCCATGCGCACTTGTGCCGTACTGAACATTATACTGCAGAACACAGTTAACATGTACATAGGTATGCACAGGGGTTTCAACCGATCCATACCTCCCCAGCTCAAGCTGGATGGATGAATTGTATTTTTATCAACATTTTCTGAGCTGTTTTTGGGTGAGTTACACACAACACACATGCTTAAACAGCAAAGTGTACTTAACTTAAATCATACTTTCAATAAATTCAATGGCAGGTTTGCCAAAAATCAGTAGATTAGAGTAAAAAATTGGTAGCTGGTTATACCGCCCAAAGTATAGTTGGCAAGTATGCGATGGTATATCGGTGTCTCCATAATTTCATTTTGCTGATATGAAGAACACACTACACCAGGATGTAGCCAAACATAATGCGAATTACTGAAAAAGGCAATGAACTAAAATGGCATTGTTATGTATGATCTAATGTTTGGATAGAACATGAACATGATGGGCTTATGTTGCATTGAATCTAAGCTGTACAGCACATATGTACGAGTGTAACAGTTATGTGGAAGGCTGTGAGGCTTGATTGATTCGAGAGCCAAGCATGTAAATTATTCAGAACATAACATCAAAATGGATGTGTACAAAGATTTCAGGAATGTAAGGAATAATTGCGAAGATCTGTGAAGTGTTATGTGAGGGGCAATTTGTAAATTGTCCTTAGTAAGAGTAAAAACAATTAAGAATGGTTTGTGAGATCACCAGGTAAGGTTCAAAACACTGGCTTGCTTGCACAGTTGTTGGTTGAGTCTAGCAGCAAACGTCAGTAGTTCAACGTGGGGATGATTGAAAATATACCAACGCTAGGGTGCAAACAACTAAGTGGAGATGCCTGCATGTGATGACTGCAGAGTGTAGCTATTACGATCAAAAGCTAGTTGGCAGTGTAGAAATGTACACTATACATGAGGGCTGGTTGATTCTTAAATCAGGGAGTTCCCCCTTGGTATTTAGCAGTAGAGATAAGATGTATTTTGCTTTGTCTTCCAGAGTATGTCAAGTTATTTCAGTGCCATGTTGACCTGGCATTAGTTTCTCTGGGTATCAAGGACAACAGCTGTGATAAAGGTGTTTTTTGCTTACATTTTTTCACAGAACCAGAAGATGGGAAGGCAAATACTCCCTCTATCCATGGTTCTCCATCAGAACAATACACTGAACTCCGGGTCAACCTTCCAAGCACTTCAGCGGAAGAAATCTCACAGTCTTCAAATGTAAATAATCAGCCTTCACATTCACACTATGAGGAGTATCCTCATCACCGCCATTCCTCCAGTAATGGGTGGGTCCATCAAGTGATGAGACGGGACCGTCGCCCAATTAGTTATGGTGGTGCTTATCTCAGGGACTTGGGTGAGTGCTCGGTGCCAGGGCGAAATGGTCCAGTGGAGCGATGGGTGCCCAACTACTCACAGTGGCAGCCCCAGCCACAGCCGTGCGACTTTGTGTGCTCTAGATGTCAGCGTAAGGTGCAGAAATATTCAGGAAAACCGAATCGTAGAACTCGTATGGTCGGTCCAGAACTGACCTCTTTTGAGAGCCATTATGTTTCAAGCATGGCTGGTCAGTATGTACCAGTTGCTGACGTGTCTTATTCCAATGGAAGGATGGTAAGCCCTACCTCAAGACAAGTTCACATGCATTGCACACCAGCTCAGATTCATGTGCAGCCTCCACCACCGCAGGTACACACTCCTGATCCAAATTCCAGTGTCATGAGGGACTCTAGCTCTGACTCCAGTCTAAGTCTGTCAGCATTCCATGCAGACTATGAGTGTTCTGATAGCTCTAGTAGCCAAGAGAACTTTGACAGTAATCGTAGTGTGTTTGGCAGTTCTACGACATGTAGGAGTGACCCTGTTGCTCCTGACCCACAGCTGTATGCAAAACCAGGGATTGTGGACCAGGAGTGGGCCAATAGTGCTCCGGTCAGTCTTACGCCAAGCTGTGTACATCGTAAGGAGTCTCAGCATTTGAAACCTGTAAGGTATTCATCGGATAGTGAAGAAGTGAAAAGATCTGGTAGTGAGGCTTGTGCTAGTAGCGGCAGTAACTTTTCCACAAAGGCACACGTTTCGTGCAAAGCTAGCCCACATCCCTACAAACCAGGGAGTAGTGGTACATTCATTCAGGCTTTTATGCACAGTGCAAAACAGAAGAGCCATTCTTTCCCACGAACATCTGGAGGACATCCAGCCCACACCTCAAAGAGGCGTCATGAACATTCGCGGGGTCAGCCTGCTAAAACCAAAGACACAAGAGTCCGTGAAATTAAATCAAGACCTTGTAAAGGGTCATCCAATGATGCAAAAGACATTCCCTGTCAATGCTGTAATGGCAATAGTGTCTGGGAGGCTAAAGGTCAGAGTTCAAGGGGCAGGGAGCACAGGAGTAAATCTGCTGAGAGGCCAGAGGAACATGGTGAAGGCAGCAAGAGGTTGAGAGATGAGAGATTAGGAAAATCTAGGTCCGAGGACAAAGTGCAATCCAAATCAAAAGGGGAGAGACATGGTCATCGCACCAGGAAATCCCGAGCTCATCTCAGTCTTCCCATACAATCAATTGTTACGGTGGACCCTGTTGAAGGTGAGGGCACTCTTTCAATTTTTGTATTAATTCCTTACATATTTTGATGTTTCAGGATGATGTTTCACCATTTCTTCCTGAAATATTGCTGTCCCATCTTAGAATCTGCAAAAATATTTCCTAAATCTTTCTGGAATTCAATAAGCTAAATTTTTTTGTACTTGTGTACTTACATGTGCAATTCCCGTTTACTTGCCTGCAGTTATCATCTGGCATAATTGTTAGCACATGTGGTGGCACCCTCTCTCAAGAGGTTAAGGTATTAGATCCACTTTTCCTCTCTCCATCTTGCCCTGTTTCAAGAAAGATGTGTTCTTTCTGTCTGACAGTTTGGAAGATACTGTGGGTTTTTTTCATTGAGTTAACAGCAAGTAGTTTACTAAGCAATATTTTTGTCTTTCCTTGTTGGCAAAGCAAAACAGTCTTTCCGTATTTTTTGAAGGGGGGGGGGCGGGGGAATAGAGGTAGTTTACTGAATATACTGCAGCTTGTTCCAAAATTAAGATGAGTGTCTTATTATGTGACAGAGAGAAATGATCTAAACAATGACATTTTCCAAAGCAATCTCACAACTTTAAAGAAAAAAACCAGTACCTTTATATCATGAACGAATAACTATACAGCCAACAGCTAGTGATTAAATGTATCCTATTTTATCATTCAGCACTGAAATAACATGTACAGCTGGGAGTTGTACAAGTAAAAGTTTATGTGCAGCTAATTTCAATTGTAAATTTAGTGTATACAAAGTCTAAAATTTCTAAAATGTTACAAAGGTTGAAAAATGAGTTTTACTGATTCAACTCTCTCCCATCTTCACAGGACAGTCATATGCTGTTTTATAAAAGGGTTTAGTCAAGTTCCTCAGTTTGAAACATTGCACAGTAGTTTGTGATGTCATTCTGGTACTTCTCATATAACTACCCTTGGTTTTCTTTTCATTAAAATCACTGTTTGATCTGAAATGTGCTCAGTGGTTGATTGTTTTAGAGTAACTTAAATGTAAAAGCCCTTTCCTCTCAACATGCTGTCCAAAAGGTGTTTATTTTCCTAGGTGATATAAACATTTTTATCTCAAAAGGAAATAAAAGCAGGCAGTGAGAGTTGTACAAGAATGTCATCACTTAATTTTGAACAATTGACATTTTCAAATTATGAGAATAAATTTCAGTTTTATATCTCAGCAACTGAATAAGCTATGGAGATGGGAGTTGATCACTTAGATTCATTTTCCAACCTCTGCAATAGACATTCTTGTAATTTTAGACTTCAGGTACACATAAAGTATTTATTCTGATGATTTGCGAGCTAATTTTGTCGGGATGTGTAATCTGCCATGCCACCTACTCTATAAATTGTATAAATCAGATGACTTTGGGAATAACAACTGTCTTGTCCAAAATGTTAACATATTTAATATGGACAGCTTCATTTGAATAGAAGATAAAAAATTAAAACTAATGATTTGTAGTAATGAGGAGCTGCATTATTAATGTTCAGAAACATCTTCAAAAATACTATATAGGGAGTAAAGGGAATGAAGGTATGAAAGATTAAGCTTGCGCTTGAAAATAAGGGTGGGGAAATTGCTCTTGCTCTGTAAAAATATCTGTCTAACATGGGATCGTCATCAGCAGTCCTTTTGTATGCATTCGTAAAGTACAAGATTATTATTTCTGGTTGTGATTAGAAGTAGTAGTTCATACAGTATGTTCTGTTACAAGTAGCAATGTTCCTCACACATTTCTTTAGGCAAGAGTTTGGCAATTCTGTAAATAATGTACAGTGACTAGGAGAGGTATGAGAGGGTTGGAGTGGGTATGTCTCTTCAGAAATATTTTGTAACTGAACTCAACTTTTAAATGATTAACAATATGCCACCTGCAGTTGTTTGCTCTCTCTCCCTCCTCTCTTCCTCTGATAATAAGTAAGGGTGTAAAATTCTTTCAGAGGCTTTGTATTTCTCAGGGGGTTGTGATCCACCCTGCCCCTGAAACCCATCATGCACGAATGCAGTTGAGTTGAGGTGCATTGTGCAAAGCCATGTAGTGTGTGGCTAGCTTAAAGCATAATACACATGGACATAAGGAAACACCACACTAAGCAGAAATGTGTTTTTGTTGTTGTTTTGTATTAATTATGATGCATCCACACCCAGATGTAAAGTTCTAGAGTTTGGTGATAGTTTTGCAGCTGAAAGATTTTAGCATGTCCAGAAGAGGACTTCTTGTTACATTTGCTGAGACATATACTCTTTCTTTTGACTGGTGGAAACAGTAGAATCAGGGGACAGTTATTTGGCAAAAGTATTTTTTGACTGGAGAAACAGTGTTTGGCATAAATTAAGCATGCTGTTTTGGCCTAACACATGGAGACACCAGTATACAGAATGTAAAAGATGGGAAAGTGATTAATTTGAGAGATCCTGGTTATCAAAGTCGGTATGCATTTGAGGTAAGGAGTACGGGTTCGTGGATGGAATTAAATGAGGCTGAAATATGTGCAGTGTAAGGCTGGAAGAACTTTACAAATAACAATGCAGTCCCCTGGTACAAATTCCAGTTGGATCCAGTTAATCAAAATTAGCTGGGTTTAACTTGGTTAAAGTGGACTCAACTGGTGTGTGCCCGGATTCAATATTAAATTAATTGGATTACACAGCTCTCAACTTGGTTGACTGTTCTCAAGTAGGTTTTCCAACTGGGTTTTGCCCTCATTTAATGTTAGAGCAGCTGGATTGTAACTGGGTTTATCAGGAATTTGAACCAGGGCCAACAGTTTTATTCTTACATAGAACCATATTTAACATGTAGATTGAACCTCTTTAAAAGGCTGTTATGTACTACGTCACATATCTCTAATAGTTATGTTGAAAAACTTTGGGTACGCTTATCTTGCCCTCCAAGTAATTTCTCTACCTTTTTTTTTCAGGATTCATTACCACCGTGCCAGCATCCTCCTCCAGCAGACGAAACACGAGGGAAGAGATTGTATGACAGTGAGGGTGCGGCATGCACTTTGCCAATTACCATATGGAACTTACAATGGACGATCGATCAACAGTGCTTCAAGGAGAACACTCAAGAATGATAGACGATCCCTTATCAAACATTTTTTTAAGGGCCAAAATGAAAATTCTCTCACATTAGTCGCAGTTGGTTTATTTCATGTGTGTATTTGTGTTGTAGAAGTGAACTCTTAAAGATGCTCAAGTCCTATGTTTGAATCATCAACTAGATGACAGGTGTGATCTGTCTTCAATAATTCCAGGTAGGGGTAGGCAGGTGGTTGTAAGTCTTAAGTCCTTTGAAACCAGCTGTTTTTTGTCACCATCAGTTTTATAGGTTATCATACAAACAGTTTTATGTATCAAGTCTTTTAGTATACCAAAACAAGTGACTTTGACGGGGTGTATCCTTGTCATATTTGATGGATTTTAGATTTTTTGAAGCAGGAATATTTGTTGCATAAGGTATCACATGGAATCTCCCAAGTAGTGAATAGGAATGCCAGCACAATCCCTCTGGCAGGGAGTATGAGTAGAAAAGGATTGAGCACATAGCTAGAAGGGAAAAACTTTCAACCATGGAAATGACTACAGGAACAAGTGCTTTACTTTTCAAAATGACTACAGGTACAAGTGCTTTACTTTTCAAAATGACTACAGGTACAAGTGCTTAACTTCTGGTCATGACTACAGGTACAAGTCCTTCACTTCTGGTCATGACTACAGATACAAGCACTTAACTTCTGGTCATGACTACAGGTACAAGTGCTTAACCTCTGGTCATGACTACAGGTACAAGCACTTAACTTCTGGTCATGACTACAGGTAAAAGTGCTTAACTTCTGGTCATGACTACAGGTACAAGTGCTTAACTTCTGGTCATGACTACAGGTACAAGTGCTTAGTCTCTGGTCATGACTGCAGGTACAAGTTTGTGGCTTCTGGTCATGACTACAGGTACTTTGGTATCGACTACATTGACTACACATGCTTTGGCTTTGGTATTGACTACAGATACAAGTGTTCCACATTGTGTTATGACTACATGAACCAGTGCTTTGCCCCTGGGAATGACTACATGCACCAGTGCTTAGCTTCTGGTCATGATTACAGATGAAATTTCTTTGCTTCTGATAAAGTACTCTTCATAAGGTGGTATGCCACCAAAATCAAGCATAGCCGCTGGAGCACTATTTACATCTCTGTGTAATATAAAGTGGTTCATGTTTGTGAGAGTTAGGTGCTTGTACATTCATGTTTATGATTCCTCCCAAGTGTAGGTCAAGACCGTTAATACACTTACTGGACAGTTTATCTTCTGTGTTCTGTTCCTTGAATTGCAGCCATCATTCTTTAACCCAACTGTCTACATATTTACTTTTGTGCCTGATTGATTCAAGCACAAAATTGTTCAGGTTTCTATGGTGATGTCTTTACCTTTGTCATTTTGTTTCCTGCTTTATTTGAATGTCTTGTAGACATGCAGCTGTCAGCATTCATTTTAGCAAAACAGTAATATTCATGTATACCAGAGAGGAAATTCGAGTTACAACTTGATGATATTTTGCTTACAAAATATTTTTCTTACAGCTTCAGACTTCACATAAACCTCAGCAACTTCCCTGGCTCAACAAAGTTCTGATAAGCATGGAAAGATTCCGAATTATTTTGCCATGAACACTAGAGTTCAAATGTACAAATTTTGCTAAATAAAAGGAGAATTTTCTGATAAATATTTATAGGAATTGGGTGGATCTAAATGGTACATTGCCTAACTTGAGAAACCATTGCAGCTGACCTCTGTGAGGTTGACATTAATAGTTCAGAATAGAATTTAAAGTAAAATAGGTCATATGTCAAATTTAATATCAGTTAGTAAAATTAAAAGACATCATGAATTTTTAATTCTATGGAAAACATCATTGTAATGTAGTCATTGGAGTATGAATGGAAGGGTCACAACATCAAGTTTAAAAAAATAGAGGCTTCTTGAAAACATCAAAGATTTAATAATATCTTTCAGTATTTAAATTCAGGGTTTTTACCTTGGCATTGATTTTGTTTCTAGGGGTGATTTGTGTTTTATGGTATTTTATGTAGACCTTTTGCAAGAAGTGGTGTTGGGAAGTCAAGATAAAGTTGTTAGGAGAGTGTCAAATTTCCGTTAAATGTTAACATGAGACCATTAAAGCAGTTGATATTATATCACAGTTTGTCACAATTGAAGTTAATGCATATTGAGTTAAAATGAAAAGAGGTGTGGGAAATTGGCACTGATCATTGAAAAGGGCTAGCCCCTTTATTTATTCCTGAACAATTTTTTCCAAAGAAATAATGGAGAAAGGTGGTATTACCATGGCAACACAGGAATGACAAAATGCTGAGGAGATGAAATGAAGGAAGGATAATGTAGTTGACCTTTGTATTTATGCAGGGTTCAAGGGTTGTCATTTTTTCCTTCCTCACCCGTCACCTGCAGGGAATGTTTTCTATTCTCTCAAATTCAAGGTACAATACATTCCAGTTAATGGTTATGAGGGGTGGAGGGGAGGGAGGGGGGATTAAACTTTACAGGCTGTTGCTGTGTCCGTAGAGAAGAACAGTGACAACAGTTTTGTTATCTAAAAGACTGTGGAAAAAATGTGAGAAACTTAGTATGCCAAAGGTTAAAGTTTTGTAGCAAAATACTAGGGATAAGCAGTGTGTTGTAGGTGGTGTATGTGTTCATTTGTGGGCCATAGAAATAAATAAAGAGAAGAATTGCTTTATTAAAAAAGGAAGACTTGAAATTGACTGGTTGCTTCTGCTGTTAGAATGGCATAAGAAGATAACACTACTCATAGTACAGGCATAATCATGCAATACAATACAATTAATGGTGAGAAATCTTCATTTTTATGGAAAATAGTCTATACCAAATATCTAGAACTTTCTATAGAATCATTGAGGACATTGTCCCTTCATCATTGAGTGGGTTTAATTATCAAGCTTGTAGTTCCAAAACGATCTCATTTCTCCTACCAGCCATTAATGGATGTTAGAGTTGTACTGTTTATTTTTTTTTGTTTATGGGCCCATTGCCACCAGTGTTGATCTGTAAAAAAGAAGAGGTCAGTTTGTAACTCTGTGCTGAATTTGACATTTTATACCATAATTTTGATCTTGGGTTCTATCTACACACTTATGTCCATAGGACTGTTCATGTGTGGTCTTTCTGTGCCATATTAAATGTTTTTATCTGTTAGCTGTTTGAAAGAAGATAGCACTATGTGGGCAGATTTATCTCTGATGGAACCTTTTTCCACAGGGTGTCTTTGATCAAGCATATATCCCAGAACATTGTTATGGGCATCCCATTTGAGTACACTTCACCTGCATTGTCTTTACTTTTGTCAACAGTTTTCCAGGGCTGATTGTTACAAATTCAGTTTTCTGCCAGAAACAGCTGTACACTGGAATATTCTCGCTGCTACAGTAGCTAAATTGATAAATCTTCTAACCAAAGGGACCCTGTCAGTTACATGTAAATCACATCAGGGTTTAGTGAGTGACCCCTCACCCATTTGTGGTGGGGGAATGTCCCTGTGGGTGTCTCACTGTAATCCAAAAGAAGAAGGGGGAAGGTGCGGGGATGAAGCAAAAGTTGTAACAGTCCTTGGGAGTTTGAGGGATTTTATAGTTCACTCTAATAGAATTGTGTGTAGTTTGAGTGGTACAATCAGTCAGTACTACAATATTTCTTAACCACTTGCACTGATCTGCAAATTTCCCGCCACCACCTACCTAGTTTAGTGGCTAACATTAAGAGAATGTAAGGATCTCTACTTCTTGCTACATATCTAGAGACTCCAAAAATTTTGTACAACCATGTATTGGTTTGCAATCCAGGACCACAGATATGAAGTAATTTAAGCTACTAAAAAATGTGTTCAATCATTGAGAGGATGTTGAGGAAAATGTACATGACAAAGAAGCCTGAAGTGATAGATGGGTTGTGTATGGAAAAAATAGATTTGCTTGAAGCTGATTGGGGAAGAAATAAGAATTTTTAGCAGTCAAACCATCTGACTAATAAATTTTACAGTAATGTGATCATGATCTATATATGTTTGTCCAAAGTTCGTTTGTACTCTTACACATTCAAAGAATTGTATTCAAGCCAAACTGAATGGAATGCAGAGGTAACTTTTGAAGAATTTCCAGTAATGTTAAAACAAATATTCAGGTTAGTTATTTAATATTTTGGGAATTTATCTGAAATTGTCTGAATTATGAATACAAATCAATTTTTTTTAGTAGTTGGTATATTGTACTTTGATTGCTGCCAAAACAGTTGTTATTATTATTTTATACTCTTTTTACCTGATATACTCAATTCAATTGTAATTTGAATATTCAAAACCATGTAAATAGATTATCACCTGTACAGGAAATTTTTGAACTTGTAGATAAGGAATTATGTGTATGAACAAAACAAAACCTATTAACATATTTATTAAGGTGTTGGAAGCAATGCTTGTATGATATTACAATTAATTGAGAAATTGTTCTACTTGTGAAGAATGTATGAAATTTGAATAATTATTAATTGGAAGGAATTTTCACTTGTGTAAGGCTTTTAGAATGTTAATGATATAACAGGCAAAAGAAAAAGCGGGACCTGAAGTTATAAAGTTGGCTTGAAAAAATTTGTGATTGTTCGGTTATGCAATTTGATGTGTCAGGAACATTATAAGGAACATTGCAGTAGCTTTGAATAGACACTGTAATGTTCTCCCTTGTTTTGCCTGGTAAGTGGGAACAAGGAAGGGGGTGGGTGGGGAGGCAGGGAGGTAGATGAAGAGAGTGGAAGTGGTCTGCAAGAGGGCTAGGCATACTGTTTGGGCTAGATGTGTTTTGTGGAAATATGGGTTGTTGGATCCACTATTTAGTTATGTAATCACTTTATTGCGGAAAGTGGAAAATATAGAGAGCATCCTTCAGAAACTAATGTGAAGGTGTGCTGCAAAGACAACGAATAGTGCAAAAATCATGTGCTATTTATCAGTGTTAATTGCCAGTTCCTATACCCGTTATTTTAGCCACTAAAAGTTATAAGTTCAGTATTATTTCTAACAGTAATAAATATGTATTACTGACTCGTACATTGTTATGTGTTAGTTGTATGATGAGTATGTTTTTGTACTTCCTCATTTAGCCCTCGTTCCTGAAGCTAAATACGATTTTATTTATTTAATGTTTTTTAAGACAAGGAACAGACTTGTATTACTGAGGACACTTTGTAGTATCTCCTACATACTGAACATGTCATACAAGTTACAGACATTCAATAAAAGACATGTACCTCTGAAAAATAATGACGTGTTTGCCTTTATTTTGTAAAGTAGTTTACATCAAGTAATTGAAAAATAGAAAAACACAGAAAACAGAGAGTATGATGGTTTTCAGGCATCCCTAAAACCTAATAATCAGTTATCCCAACTTGATCGTGAAACAAGTAATTGAGAAGTAAGAAACTATTAGTTAGCACCTTGTAATATAGACAAAGTTAAAAAAGGATAAACTTTACACAGAAGGAATACAAATGAACTGTATAACAAAGTCCTTGTTTAAACTGGAGGGCCTCTCAGGTTGAAGAGGAGGCTGTCCACGAACAGAGCGATTTTCAGAGCAACAGTTCCTTGAAACGGGCTTTTATTTCTATTTGTCTTGGCGAACCAACATTCCCAGCTCCCCAAACTAAACCTTGTGTTGGTTGCTCCTTTATTGAAATCAACTCTACTAACCGGATGAATTCTTGTTAAAAGAATAACGAGCCTTTCCAGGTTATTTGCTGTCATCCTAAGAGCAGATTCCTGGTCTTCCTATGTTTCATTTTCGTAGTCAAATTTTTTCAACTGTGAATTAAAATTTGATTCGTTTGTTTAATTGATTGGATGGAACCATACATATAGGAAGTGGGGGATGGGGCTAAAAAATGTGGGGGCTTGAGTACACTTCCTTCCCACTTCACTATTCAAGGATGAAAACCCCTTCTTTGGTTCCCTCTCTTAAAGATTTCAA
>JAAAJZ020325899.1:0-17381 GCA_010015985.2 Actinopyga echinites
CTCTAGGTGAAAAAATAACGTCTGAGAATAGGTTTCTTCTGGGTCATTTTGTAAAATTTTGCTTCATTTTGTGATTTAACATTTTAAAAAATTTTACGGTCGGCGCGAGCAGGGGGGGTTCGGACCCCCCCTTGGACACGCGCCTGCTACTTTATACATGATTCACTGTACCCCGCTGGCTGATTCACTCTGCCCCGGGTATGGGGCAGAGTGGATAATTTTTTCAAAAACAGTAATTATTTAATAATAAATTAAAGGCAATTTATCATTCTAATTATTGGTTATTTTATTAAAGTAATAGACATGGATCATTAAATGAATATGGTATTTTTACTCTATGTACCAGGGAAATATGGATAAACTGAAGTTGAAAAAAACTGATTCACTGTGCCCCACTTTCCCCTACTCCACACCTTTTATTGTGTGGGAGACTTAACACAAAATAACCCCCACAATTTTCAGGCCTGTAGACGAAACTTATTTTTATGAAAATCGCCCCAAATGCAGGAAGAAAAAACAGGTAAATAGGGAAAATGTGAGTTGGAATATTCAGCGGCGGCATGACTTCCGGTGCTGCCACTCGATATCCCTTACACACTGTTGATTGGTTATAATGATTCGAGGACAAATTTTGATCAGAAGTGATGTGACGTATTTCGACGTCATGCTGCTTTCCTTTGCATGATATCATTATTGGTCAAATTGACTGCCAGTGGTTTCGTTACTCCCACCTCACAAAAGGTATCTGCGTCCATGTAGTAGTGAAATAATAAGAAATTTGAGGGAACTGCCTTGAGCTCCCAGCTACTGGCTCACGTTGAGAGAACTAGTCTTTGGTCGCGTTCATGAGCGTATAGGACAGAGAGGGAGGTGTTTCACAGTTTTTTTTTTTTTTTTTTTTTTTTTTTTTTTTGCCAACTGGACTTTTTGTCTCGTTAGCAGGATGGGTGTAAAAGAGATCTGAGATATCCTTGTATTACCTATTTCACATATTATCAACCTTTCCTTCTCTTGTGGAGTGTTTCCCAGCAAGTTAAAGATTGCAAAAGTTGTTCCTATTTAAAGGTCGGGTAAAAAGTGTTCTCTCGGATTATCGTCCAGTTTCTATTATTCCAACTTTATCTTTATGAAACACTTGCCTATCATAGACTGTGGCCGGAATTTTACTGATAAAGAATAAGCTCATGTTTGGCGGTCAATATGGTTTTCGTACAAACCACTCCACTTATATGCCTCTCTAAAGTTTGTTGATGATATTGCTCTTAATTTAGATAATCACGTAAAAACAGTTGCCTTATTCTTAGATTTATCGAAAGCTTTTGATACCATTGACCATAAAATTCTACTAAGAAAAAAGATTATGTATGGAATAAGGGGTGTTGCTAGGTTTAAAAGTTACTTAAGTGGACGTAAACAATTTGTAAGATTTAAAGGATATAGACTCTTTTTGTACGGACATAAATATGGGGTTCCACAGGGGTCTATTTTAGGACCTTTATTATTTCTCATTTATATTTATGATATGCACAAATCGTCTAAAACATTAAATTTTATCTTGTTCGATGACGACACAACTGTTTATATTCATGAAGCCGATGCTCCAAAAGCTGTTGCAACTATTTCTGCAGAATTCAGTAAAGTTTATGCCTGGTTAGCGGCAAATAAGTTATCTTTAAATTTAAGCAAAACAAAGCTCCTAGTGTTCACAAATAAAAAGGGGGCCTCTCCTGAGTATGCAATCACGATTAAAGACACTTCGATTCAAAGCGTTTGTAGTACCAATTTTCTTGGGGTCCAAATTGGTAACCAGCTAACTTGGAAGGATCATATCTGTGGAATCACAAAAGAGTATCTCAAATTGTAGGTCTAATTGCAAGATTTCGAGATTTTTCGCCTAGCAAGGCCCTGCTAACCATTTACAATGCTCTCATTGTGCCCCACTTGAGCCATAGTATATTGTTGTGGGGAAATTCCTCAGACTATTTACTCCATCAGCTGCGCGTCCTGCAGAAACGAGCCCTGAGATTTATTAGTAATGCCCCTTGCAACCATCATTCATTACCTCTATTCCTTCAACACAAAGTTTTCACCTTGGACCACTTGTACAACTGTCAGCTAGGAATCTTTTTGCATAAACATAGGAACAGGAATCTACCTGATGATTTTATCTTCTTCTTTCAGGTAAATAGCAATTTCCACTCATACTCTACTAGATTTAAAGACAGTCTCTCATACCCTTACACTAGGGTACCAGACTCGAAAAGTGAAAACTTCCTTCTGGTTCCTCCTTCCTGTGCATTTCACTTACAGTTAATTACCTCTTTTGCTCATTCCCTGGTAAGAATTACAGGTGTACATTTTTGGAAGTTTTTAAGTGACTCTATTAGAAAGGCTCCTAGCCTTAGTTCATTCAAGAAGAAGCTAAAATATCATCTCATCCATAAGTATGATAAAGAGTAATCCAATTTTATCATAATTCGTCATTACTTATTTATAATTTATTCCCTTTTGTTGTTATTGCATCTATTCTTCTTTTTTCTCTTTTCTTTTGTTATTTATTTCATAGTTGCTCACTGGATGTTTTGTTTTTATTATATCAGGGACCACACTCGAAAAGTAAAAACTTCCTTCTGGTTTCTACTTCCTTTGCATTTCACTTGCAGTTATTTACCTTGTCGTGCGTTGTGTATTAAGTTTGTATACTCATTCTGTACTTATATTTATATGTATGCAATTTAAAGCTTTCCTATGCAAAAGAAAAAGAAATAAACTGAAACTGAAACTGAATTTGCGGCAGTGCTCCACCAAGGTTAAACGCTGAATGCTGAAAGTACCTTAACAATGAAAATAATTAAAATTAAAGTGCAATAATCAAGTGATTTGTGTCCGCATGAAATGTATTCCGTTGTGTAGAGAAAGATGAACATGTCGTTAATGATGTATATACCCCTCTGTATGATTCGCAAGCCTCAAAGTACCAAGTGAATCAGTGGGACAAGTTTTTTTTCACACACAAGCATATTTTCAGTTAACATTAGTTCAGTCTATTTTTCCATTCCCAGTGCAAGTATCCTAATTTACAGAACAGAATATGAGTTACAATAAATACGAAACATTAAACCTTTTACGTCATAAATAAGACTGTGAAGGTGAGACGGCAAAAGAACCAGAAGGAAGTTAGAAAAGGTTTCTAATCTGGTCTCACTGCTAAAAAGATACTTAGACCATTGTGTACCCTGAGTACCTCCCTTCATACATTTTTCATTATAATAAAATTAACAGAGGATGATTTAATGTGGAGAATCTCACAAAAACTAATTTCTTTTCCGAGGTTTCTTCATAAGGTGATGAACTCTTGTACACATACCTTTGGGGCTGTATCCGTTGTTCAGTGGCAGACTTCTCTGGTCGATTCTGTCCAGTCCCCATTCTACAGAAGCGTACATCATCTGATCTTCCTCAACGAAGTCGACGATGTCAAGGCTACGAATCTTGATAGATAATATATTACGTAATGATGTAGAAAAATGACAGCAACATGAGCATTTTATCATTTAATTCGAACAGCAATTAATGTGGAAGATTCCTAATGTCATCGGTCATAGGATTAATGAATATTTGACGTGCACTAAAACAAATTATATGACTTACAATACAGAAACAAGAAGGAAAGAGATTGCTGGGGGGGGGGGAAGGGAGGATGCAGGATTTCAAAAAAGGTTGGGGAGTCTCTCTGAGCTACAGACCCATGACCTTGGCAGTGACATCCGACAGGCTGTGGAGTTTCACCACCGTTGACGGGTAGCATGCCAAGATATTGTTTGATAACCCCCCTCCCAGATAGTCGGAGATGGCACTCCCCAATCATAAGTTACATCTAAACGTTCTTCGATAGAACCTGTAATCAAAGTATCAAAGAGAAGCAGACATCAAAACCCTAAAACGCAGGAAGCGCGCCCAAACTTTTGAGTCGTGTTGAGGATTGCGAAAATTTTATAGCCTACCTACGTTTAGGTTATACTTGTTACTAAAGGGTATAGGGGTTTGTAATATTAAGCGGTGCATAACCAAACTATGAAAGAACACTTTCAAAACTCTTATAGTAGCGCTCAAATTGAGCGGAAAATTTTACGGATATATTTAAAAACCGGATCTGAGAGGAAAACACGTCCACCAGCCTTACCCAAAAACGATGGGGGATAAGGGGCGGGGAGGGGGAAGGAAAGTTAAGAACCAAAAATACTGCCGGGGAACTTATTTTGAGTTTTTCCTCTATCTCTCTAGTCTTCTTGTTCAGTTTATCTCCAGTCTCTGACTGGGGGATTTCCCCCGACACTGGCTACCGAGTTGCGGTGCATGTGCATCCCGTGTCTCCCCCTCTTTTGAACACGCCACTGATTATTTTTAGTATTCTTGTTGTTGAACATATTCTGTATTCATTAGGTCAAAAGATTTTTACTTGAACGAGTCCAAAGTGCTCTGGATTTAGAACTGTAATGTGTATGAGAAGTCTCTTTCAGAACTTAAACTTGTGGAACGTTTTAACCAAACAGATGTACTGATGCTTGCTTTACCGAATCTCTCCGTAATAACTGGTTCCTGTTCATGAATACTATATGAAATTAGATGGAGTGTTGCATTCAGTCCGATAGAGATCTTTTGGGGAACTCCAGTAATACTTAAACATAACTCGAGGAATGTGGTTAGGGTGCTTCCAATGCAGACAGAAACTAACGAAGCACAAGTAATTTAACGACAGTCAGCAGAGATAGGTTACACAAGAAAGGGAAATGAGTGAGCATACAGAAAAACCGTTGACTAGTTTCACTTACAGGTTGTTACAAACAAAACAATTCGATTAGATCTCAGAGTAGAAAATGGAAAGTATTAATAAGCAATCTGTTCCCTGCAAAGTGGAAACTTACAAGTTCGAGAGCTCTTTCACTCAGGGTGGCGGAGAATCCTTTGACAACATTGTAGTATTCTCTGTCGATTCTGCCTCCAAGGGATGAAAAGAAGGGAAGGTCCTTAATGGTCTTGAGAGCGGAAGCAACATCAACGTTATCCTGATGAAGATAGTTGAATAAAAATGAGAAAAAAAAAACAAGTTTTCAACTTTGATTTCAATTTAAAGATGGACAAAATTATGCATTGTAGGATTAAATGTTGACACAGAGAGCAATTTCACACTAAATCGTGCTATCTGCTGAAATGTTTCTAACATTATCATAAATAATAGTTTAAGTTCATTATACATAGCTTGTCTCAAAATCTTGATAACAAAAACATCTGAAGGTGTTTTAACATTTAAGTGCTGATTCAGTGAAACAGCACACTTAAATATGACGCTGTGTGTTTAATTAAACCAAAAAATGGTCTTCAAAATCATAGCGTGTAAAAAACAAAAAAAAAAAATAATAAATAAAATAAATGAAGAAACATAGTTGCTTTCAGTGCCAAATAAATCCTTTCCAAACTAGATTGCATTATAACTATTTTGTTTAACAAAAACAAAACAGAGATCTGAAAACAGGGTTTTGTAAGAGAGCTTAACTGCCACAATAGTTGCTTCATCTCTTTGTGATATTATCACATACACAAAGTGAAAATGTCTGACAAAGCTGTACATTTTATGGGGACCTATCGTAAAGTGCAATAAAACAAAAGACAAAAAAGAGAGATTCTACTGAAAGTAGTTTTTCACGAACGGAAATCATACATCGGGACACATAGGCCGTTGAAACAGAATGCTTAATCTCCGCAATAGTCGGTGTATCATTTTGTGAAGTTGTCTTATATACACATCCATTAACAGTGTCTGACAAAGAATAACACAGAGCAGAAGAGAGCTCACCTTGAAGTTTACAAGGTAGGATCCCTCGATCTTGTCTTTCTTGACATGCAGAGGCGCCAGGGCGCTGGCCGTGGCCACAAAGAGGACAACGAGAAGGAATTTCATTTTGACTGAAAAGGTTACACGAAAGTACACTTCAAAAATATACAAACATTACATAGACAAATAAATTCACCTCCAAACTTTTTCCATTTCAACAATTCAACAGAATTAAAAGCTGATAACTTGAGGAATTTTCATCAAAATTTCTCAAGGAATCCGTTCAACTAGTTTCTTTCTATTTATCTTTTAATATACTCATAACCGAAGCATCATTGATAATCATGTGTTCAAGTTCAAGAACGGTTCCGAGATCTCATAAAAGAAGACGAGATCACTTCTGACCGAGGGCTGGACCCCTTGCCCACAATTTTAATGACTCTTCTATCAAAAGGTTGCCAGAAAAAGAACCGACTTTGTCTAATAGGAGGTCAATTTTCTCCGTAAAAGGAGACTGCAGCCCTGTATCGACCGGCCCAAATCCTCTTACACTTATGTGAATTGATTAATCAACCAACCACATTAGAGTTAAAAATTCATAAAAGAGGAGAGGATGACAAGAATAATTCAGAACCCATAGAAAGGTAAAGCAATAAAATTTCTGGTGTTTTATCATCCCAATAACTTTGTTTTGTTCACATTTTAAGAAGGGAAGTGTCACTCTTTTACTCTTATGAATTCTTATGGTGAGTTAACCTCCATTACTTAGAGAGCTACAGGGGTTTTAAGATTCTTTAACACCAATAGTAAATTATGCAAATTACAGCAGGAAACGAACGGTAAGGTTTGTGGTTATTTCCTTCAGACTCCCCCCCCCCCGTGATTGCCCAATCGCCAATTGGTCAATTCCAACTTTCTAGAAATGTAATATGACAGAAATGTGACTTTCCTTTATACGGATCCCGAACCGGTCAATTCCGGTTTCAACATTTTTAATAAATGGACTGGTGATATTAATCAATGAGCCTCATGTAATCTGATAAATGTACACAATTATGTAAATATATTTTTTGGCAAGTTGTGAACGAATCAAACAAATGAAATGAATTGAATATTATTTTGACAGGAGGTACACATCATTGTTGAAGTGGAGATTACAAAAAATATTTAACACTGACAAATATCTTTCTCTGTATATCGGTCCATCTCTGTGATCTCTAAACAATTACAGAAGAATTAACTTTTATGTGGACGTATTCATTCATCAAAGAATTAACACTTGTTTCTTTTTACGCACTTAATCTTAGTGGATTGATCAGAATTTTTACGGGGCGAAAAAAGTGTCTTAGAAGCGTGAGATTTAAAAACAGGATATATTGAAACTTAACGTTGCTATGTGAGCATGCTTTGTAGGCATTTCACTCAAGTGTAGTGAAAGAATATAAGTGTTCTTAGTAAAAGTAGAACCATCCACAGATGGAAGAAATAAAATCGTTTTATAGCAAAACAATTTACTTACCGGTTGCTGGAGGTGTTTCTTGAAGTAACTTCAGGAAGCAATGATTTTGAAGTCAAAACGGTAGCTTATTTAAGCATTTTTGCCTAGGAAAAGTGGGTGGAATATCAGATGGTTTAATATTTTCATTTTTATCATTGGTACAAAGTTTATTTACAGAAGATGTATCAAC
Source organism: Actinopyga echinites (assembly GCA_010015985.2). Classification (NCBI taxonomy): domain Eukaryota; kingdom Metazoa; phylum Echinodermata; class Holothuroidea; order Aspidochirotida; family Holothuriidae; genus Actinopyga; species Actinopyga echinites. Next base: position 7,522 of record JAAAJZ020325899.1, read on the forward strand.
AGGTAAAGAAGGGGACACATCTGCTGTTTTCTGATGGCTCACGTGAAAGCTTAGAAAAACACGTCTCCATAATTTATTATTTTAAAATGGTAACATGTGACACGTAGACAATGATTTTGAAAAACTGGAAGTTGTAGCTGTGTGTCAAAAGGTTGGGCTTAAGTTGCCTGCACTTATTTTAAATATGAACAAATGTCTTAAAGTCTTTCTTCATAACATTTTCTCATTACGTCTTCGAATTAGACAGCCGTGGGTTTGTTTTGTTCCAGACGAGGGTTTGTTTTTTGCCCTTTACAAAACACTATTATCATCTATACGCCCCGATCATCAAATCGACTGGCCATAAGTTGGAGTTATATATAAAAAAGTAAAACAACCAACTGAAGGGTAGACAACACTTTGTCTATTTACGTCAATAATCTCTTTTGAATTGAACTGTAAGAAAACATTTCACCCTGCAAAATATCACTAATGCCAATGTTTTCATAATCAAAGTAATTTTCAGTTGCTTGCTTTGGGTATAATTATGGGCACAGAAATAACACAAGAAAAATTCTTTCTTATTCTGAATTCCATAGGTAACTTCTCATCTGACCTGGATTTTTCAGCCCAGCATCTCGTGGCTCCTGTTAGTCCCCCTCCTGCAAATTTAACTCTTCCAACCAACCTTTTAGGAAACATTTCAAATGCACTATTGATTACATAACAAACGTATCGTTCTTAGAACAAATAAAAAATAGTTTCTGGTCCTAACAAAAGAAAACAGAGAGTGGGAATACTTTTTGGGAACAGCATCCAGTCTTGCTTTTTTATTTATGGTACGTAGAGCATAAATTTACTCTATTTGGTTTGCTGAAGTAGTACAGTTGTGTTAAGAAAAAGGAGGAAAGAACTCCCTGTATTGCATCCTTGAAATCCTTTGTTGTTCGGTAATTATGCCCATACCACAAACGGAAAATTGAAGAACATTTGAGGTATGACGAATTAGGATTTCGAGACAAAATTACTCCTAGTAGTCAGGAGAAGGAGTACGTTCAAAGACCTTCCTGAAAATTTGGATGAACGCCTGTGATTACTGTGGTTCTGGGGAGTTTACAATCATATTCATAACGGTGATTCATGGAAAGTTAGGGAACATAATAGTAGAGTGGAGAAAATACTGCCATTATTCAAAATCAGTAAATGTTTTGTTGCGTTAAGTAGTGTTCTGTGACTTGCAACGGTTATGCCATTTCAGGGACAAACGTTGCCTCTGTCGAGTCCTTCTGACAATAGCTGTCTCCCCCTCTGGAAACACTGGATGTTACCTTCCCCGTGCTATACTCTTCCCTGAAAATCGCTAAGCCAGAAAGCCGTTGGACAACATTAATTTTTGGACACACCGTTCAACTATAAACTTTGAAATCTACCACAAAATAGGTAGAAATTAAACCACACCATTAAGATAACCCGTCTTTAAAATTTTTAATATTTAGTTTTAGGTTATGTGTATAAAGTCTAGACTACAGTGTACTGCACCGTGAGCAGCAAATGCTGGCGTCTAGGCGTGATAACCATGTTTCAATTACACAAAATGCTGCTGAGTTAAAACTAGATGTAGCCGGCAAATCATTGAAATTTAAGCATTTTTTTCGAACGGTACAAGCGGTAACGTTAGTACGTTCGACAACGGGGACTGACTCTGCGGATTTTTAACAATAGTAGGCGCAACTTCATTGGTCAATTTTCTTAGAACTACATAGCAGCATAATAACAATTGATGGTAAGTAGTATCAACGTGAAATATCATAAATACATATATTAACACTGTGCCCAAAGGCTTTGCTGCCTACGGTAGATCCGCTGGCGCAGTGATACGAGGCCTAGCTTCAATCGCGTGGGAATATGTAGGCTACTTTCAAATCGAAATGAGGGCTAACAATTACAGATGGCAGAAAAACTTTGACAAAGGCTGGGACAAACCACAACTTTGGAACAAACGCCTTTATCTTTCCTTATTTATACAACAACTGCTGGATTCAATACATCAATATCTCTTCCATTTCATCCTCCCAATTACCAACAAGGAAACACTGGCACACTTTGTCAAAACCAATTTGAATCAGGAAAAATTTGTCATTAGGATTTTCCCAAGTCCAGAGCGAGACCAATCTGAAACATGTGATGAGACAATAATGAATAGAAGGTTTTCAAGACTTAACTGGTCTGTATGTGGAGTGAAAGGTAATAAAGACTACAGTCGGAAAAAGAAAAGACAATCTAGCTGTGAACTTCTCTCGAAATATATACGAAACAAACATGTACCAGGCTGCTGAAATCTTTTTAACTTCATTAACTTACGGTAGTTTTTTGTTGTTGGTTTTTTCTTTTCAATGTGGGTGTCATCTCAGACTTGCTCAAAGTCATTACTTTTGCGAAGGTTCAGTGGTAACACGTGTTTACATCTCACGAGTGGTACAAGATCTTCTTTGCTGTATAGGCTTATTTACACGTCAATGATTTACATAACAAACATCTTTGAAACGGAGCTTATTTGTTTACAAAGTTGAAGTTGTCATCTGTTCTTGTATCAATGGATAGATAAACTGAGACATTAACACAATAACAACCACTAATAAAGAACAAGAGAGAGTTGAATCAGATGTGATTGTTCCCAGGAGTAGCGTTTTTATGCACGAACTCACACCCAGAAAAGGAAAAAATATGCAGCTTACATCCAGAAGGTTAAGAAACTTTCAATGCAAAATTTCAAGGTGTACAGGTAGGGGTATGGGGACGTCTTCATCATAGCTTCACAATTTGTCGTGACAATGTAAAGTCAATCTGCTACAGTGCCCAGCTTACGGCTTGTGGTCATCGGTCAAGTCTCGTCACATCCCAAATGGGCTAAAAAGTACACCTTGTTAAAATAAAACCTGAAATCTGAAATTTGTTGGATAAACTTTCTGCAACTTTTTGTATGCTGCCTATATCTGTTGCTAGGCTATCAGCTCCCCCAACATTCTCTTGATGTGGAAGTTTTGAATTCAAGACACCAAACCAGTAACACTTTCATTTACAAATAATTGATATGTCACATTATTGTATGTGTGAATTGCATCCAATCTCGTTCACAGTGATCTTTGTTCTTCATTTACTTTGTTACAACCTTCAAAGCCATCTAATATACATATTTCTGCCATTGAAATTGTCACTATCAATTTACAGCTGTTATTACGATTTACAGATTTGTAAATGAAAGTCTTACGACAGTTCCAGCGTTAGGTGTTTGGATGATGCTACTGCTACTAATGAACGTATGCTTTTATTTCAGAGGCTCGATGCTTTTACCAGTAGATAAACCATCCTAGTGAAGCTACTCAATACCGTTATCTTTTTAAAACACAAACAATGCACCATTAAATCAAGAAGATTTTGCCACTGAAAGGTTTAAGTCATATGCCGAGTTTGATCCTCAGTGGTTTGCCAGAGGCTGTAAGAGATAATGTTGCTGATAGTATTTGTACAGTAAATTGTGATGCGTAGGCATGTTTTATCAATAAGGTTGAGGTATTTATTTTACGAGAATCAGGACTAGGTATTTGAGGTACGTCTGCGTTATCATTTTCTCAGAGGGCAAATTAATGTTGTAAGTAAATGATAGTGATCTCCAGCACAGTTTTTCCATTCTTAATGGTCAAGTTAGAATTTGACCACCAAATAATCAATTTTGGAGGAAGCTTTCCAGATGTCATGCCCTTTCTTTAAGGGCTGTCAACCTAGGTACCTGACTTAATTCACCTTTATCTATATTTCCAGTATTATACAACAGAGATGACAATTTTTTTTTCTCAGATGCCTTCCCCAGGAAGGCCATTCCTACCCACAAATTATTTTAGAAAAAAGATTTCACACCCTCCCTGTAGACCCACATGCTTATTTGTACTTTACCCATGCAATGAGATGATGAAATATATTAATTAGCAGTTTTAACTTATTATCAGCCCTATACAAAAGTTAACTTCCACTTCTGTTTATCATTGTCAACGTTGGACTGAGATAAAAAAATGCAAGACATCAGCGAATGCGTCATTTTTTGAATTCATTTCAACAATTTTGATATCTTAATACTGTCATGTTTCCCTGTTTCCATGATGTTTATTACTCAGCAATTTGAGTAGAAGTATGCTGTTGACTTAGTACTGGATGCAGTGCTTAAGTGTGATTAGGAAAATGAGGCAACACTCCTCTAGTCAATTTTGAATTAACTGAGTATATGCCTAAATTGCTCTCCATGCCATTCTATACACATGTAACAGTGCCCTTAACATCTATGCATGGGTGGCTATTTCTTCAGACTTTTTAATGGAAAGATGTCATCTTTGTGTTACCTGTGATAATTGACCTGATAAGATTACGAATAATTTACCCTAAGATATTCCACAACAAATTGTGTAGGCCCTGGATATTATATTATTCGTTTCTGCAATAAAGCGAATTTTTATTCTTTGTATGAACTCTGATGGATCAACATCAAAATGGGAGGCCAAATCCTTAATGAAGAGTGTATTTTTCACACCACATCCACCTCTCTATATGGGCTTGTCCACAGGGCTTCAAACATGGGCTTGCCCACAGGGCTTCAAACTACCTTAATCACATAGCATGTTGATTGTGCGTATTGTTTTGCAGTAGTAACGAATGATAGTCCAGGGTCTGGAGAAAGGAGTGCTGATACCTTGTCTACAGTTTGGGGAGGCAGATGGTTACAGAGATCTACTTTGAAAATGTGAAGGAAAGACTACAGTTTGCTAGGTTCCGGGGGCATACAATCACAATCAGAACAATAAAATTTTCAGTATTAATATCTGTAATTCTTGTCAAAAGCACAATCCCTGGTGCAAATTGCCTGTCTATCAGAGTCTGCGAAGTACAAAGGGTGCTTTGATCTGCAGCTGGGTTCAAATGTTAGTTACATCCTTTAGTCTCCTTAATAGGCCTTTTGAATTGAAAGGGGTCAGACACCATGTCAGTGAACCTTTTGTTTTTCTACAGAATTAGTAAACCATGGTAGAGGATAGCATGACAATGGATGTAGGTTGTTCTTGCCAGATGTAATTGAAGTGATAATCTTTCCAATGTTGGCACTTATGGACCACTGCACTAGATGAGAACAAGATAACAATATTTGAAATAAGATTATTACGTGCAACAGGCTTTTTTTAGGTTCTCACTACAGCTCTATCAACGTTTCCTGATGTAGCTTTCAGGTTCTTTACTAAACTGAAAAAATAGAACTACTAGAGATGTCCAGCTGGAAAACAGAATCAAGTGAAGAATTTCTGTCTCAATGATTGAGTAAAATGAGCATGTGCCGGTAGAAATATTGTCAGTAATATTACATGTACATTTCAAAAAGCTTCATTTATTTGTGGTGTCTTTTTTTCAAATCAGACATGCTCAAAGTCACTACTTTGCTAATGATGGACAATACTAGCTGCCAATGATCATATCTCATTAACAAAAAAGATGCTGTTTGCTTTGTAAAACTGCTTAGGCTGACACCTTATTAGAAGCATATTGTAAACGGAGCCTCGCTTCTCCTTCAAATAAGTAAAAGATGATATAGTGCCTTCATATTTATCCTTTGTAAACTGCATGTTTACAGAAAAAAGTATGAGTAGATAAAGCAGAGGAAACACGTCTGCTAGCTGTTTTCTAATGTCCTACGTGCTAAAAGTACACGTCTTCAAAAATCATATTTTACGGCAGGAAGATGTGACATGTAGACAACAACTTTGAAAAGTATAAAACTAAAGCAAAAGGTCAAAGGGTTACAAGAAAGCTGTCTGCACATACTTTAAATGAAAATGGGATTGGATCATGTTTCATCACACATTCCAGGGTACATTTGATGTTCGTGGTCTTTCCACAGAATCTTTGGAAAGTTTTTGAGAGATTCATTTCTTTCCATGTTTTGACGAATATCTGTAATTTCCCTGGTGTGGATGGGTTCACAATCATGTTGAGAACTGTGAAAATTTCATCCTTCGCGTCAGCAGTACATACAAATAAAGAATGACTTTGAAAGAGCATGCCTGTTTCTAAAGTCTGTGAAATACAAAGAGCTCCACCCTGATCCCTTCTTGGGTCTGCAGCCAAACAACATTCCGTAGAGGTCATAATTGACACTGTTAGTCTGTACAATCACGGCAAACAAGCAAACAAAATTTGAGAATGGTGAAAATATGGCCATTCTTTTAAATGAGTAGATATCACTCATTTAAAATGGTTGTATTAAGTACTGTTCTGTTGCCTGCGATGGTTATGCCGTTTCATGGACAAACCATAACTTTGCAACTTAAGCTCGTATGTCTCTTTTACTAAACCCACTGCTGGGTTCAATACATAAAGTTACTTCCCACATTCCACTCTCCCAATTATCACCAAGGAAATGCCTAACAACATACTTTGGCAGCAGCCTTTCAAATCAGAAAAATATGTCATCAAGCTTTTTGCTCATGTAGATAACACGTATAATCGAGCTTAAACGTTCAAAGAATCTGTTGTACGCAAGCTTTTCAAGCTTAGTACCAAGCCTGGCCTGAAGATGGATTGAAAGTTACATAGGCTACAGGTTTGGAAAATAATTGACAAGCTGATGGTTTAACTTCTATAAATATGAAGCAAACATGTACGAGCTGAAGTACTGTCCAACTTTATTTACTTGTAGTAGTTTTGTGTTTGTGTGAGTGTGTGTGTGTGTTCGTGCGTCGTCTCAGACTTGCAAAGGGTGGAATTCAAAAGTAAACAATGTTTGCATCCAACGAGTACTACAAGATTTTCTTTGAGCTATAAGACTGCTTGTACGTCAATGGTTTATCTTACAAGCATCTTTGAAATCAAGCTTATTTCTTTACCAGGTTTATGTTGTTATTTGCCCTTTCATTGATAGATAAACAAACTGAGATACTAATACAATTCCAATCACCAATAAAGATAGGAAGAAAGAGTTGAACAAGATTTCATAGTTCGCAGGAGTGGTGTTTGTATGCAGTAACTCATACCCAGAAAACCCCAAAGTGGAGTTTCTAAACAAAAGTCTAAGAAACTTTTCAGTGCAAAATTTTCCTCCTTATACACCTTGTTATGCGATATCGCTCGAAAAGAACACCGTCATTATGGCATGGCGCCATGTTGTGACACGTTACGACATGACATCGAATAAAAGCAGTTCATATGGCAAGAAGGTGCCCTCCGGTGCCGTGATACGGTGTTTGGCAGCAGATTACTCTGACGAACGAGTGCTTATTGCTCACAACGCCAAGAACGAAATATGCTTGTTTGACGGGGAATTAAACGAAGCCAGGGAGACAATAGTCCCAGAGAACTTCAAGGGATTCGAGAACATCATTGTCCACAATGTGACAAAATCCTACCTGATTTGTGATGGTCAAACGAAGGCCTTCGCGGTAGATAAATATAATGGAAAGACAACCGCCTATTTCACAGATCCAGCTGATCAGAAGGGTTCTGAATCCAAACCAACTGCTATTTGTGGGACGAAGGACGGGTCTGTGTTTGTCTTGTGGTCTTCAAGCAAATCGTCATGGGTCATTAAGTATATTCCGAGTGGTATCCCAGTATCAAGGATAAAGGTTGCTAATGACACCAAACTAATGGTCGTTGCTGTTATAAATGACACAGAGGTTTTAGTCATTTGTTCTTCAAATGGTAAATTCTGTACGTACTCGCAAAACTAGCCTAATGCTTGGTTTTTGGTGAAGCCTTGATGTAACAATGACAAAATAACTCAATTTAACTTAACGAAGCAGCCTCCTAACTAAGCTGTCAAAAGAGAGTCGATTTCCCAAGGTAAGCTCTTATCGCCTGTAGTCAATATTAACTCCCTGGTTAAAACAGTGGTTAATACAATGGGCGGTTGTAAACTTATAGTAATTTGGAAAGGTTGAAGGTTAATGAACCGTTTTCAACAGAGAATGCCCACTAGACAAATAGGAAATGGAAAAAAAAAACACCTACAAATAAATAAAATAAGGGTTGAGACGGAGGGACAAATTATACAGTTGCATTAAACAATAGTTCTTATTTTTGCACGTGCATTGAAAAAGGCGCAATTGGTACGGTAGGACTTTGATCACATTGAATTTGAAAATCAAAACATTACACCTTCGTGTATATTTTTGTATTTTAGAGCCACTAGCTCCCAGCCCGGGCCCAAATCCAAGTCTTCAGCCACGCGATCCGATTTCGTAGGCATCATTCTTTATATACTTTCATCATCACGATTATGGATAATATACATGGCATTCCTGACATTTATATCCAGAGGTACTCTGTTATGTAGGACAAGTACCAAGCAAAGTTGTCATAATACACAACAATAGTAACTTAAAGCCAACCAGGTTTTGACAAATATCACCTGTCCCCCACTCACCCCATCCATAAAAATATCGACTATTTGTTCGGGTAGAGTGAAGCGAATGACCCGTGAGGGTTATCGATCACTATACAGTGTATGATGTCTTAATTTGTCAATTTCAAGTGACGTGTTCAGTCGATAGCTGCAGCGAAGTGGGTCTAATCTGAGTAGTGGAACATTTTTGGCACTACCCGAGTCCCAGTCCTCTGCTTCAACACTCTCTTCTGTTGGAAATTCAAGGATGAGGTGGAAGGTAGTGCAGAGTATTTTAATTCTGTTCAGGTCAATTTCAATGTTCATGGACGATTAGAACCGGATATGGTTAACAAAATTTCAGCTAGTAGGCCTACAAATGTTTAAGTCAGTTTAATTAGATTTGATCTTATGAAGAAATTTGTTCTTTCAAGTTACGGGACTTTTTTTCGCTTGTCAGTCATCCATATAATCCGTTTGTCGTTTACATATGGAACAACTTCCAAATGGGGGTCCGGGGAGGGGAGGGGGAAGTTAAGTAATTTGACCACAGGTTTGTCCGAAAGGGGTAATTTTTGTCCGAAACTTACAGCAACTTTGCCTCCCGAAAAGGCGTGGGGCTGCAGCCATATAATCCCCCTCACATTCGCCTATCATCTGCATCATGCTTCTTTTTCAAACTTACTGCAGCAAGTTTGATGGTAAGTGCGATACTTGCGACCTCTGCAGAAGTTATCAAGGCCATTTGAGACTGTTACAGTTTTACTTTGTAATGTTTATGGAATCATTGCTGCAAATCATTACTTGGAGTTTACTCTCTAAATGTAAAAGTGAAACTCTGCCTAAAGAGTGACTACAGTGACCACTCTTGGTTATCGACTGACATTCTACTCTTCCTCGAGTGAAATTTTTACTCATTTAGAGTTAATCTGTTTATAATCACTTCAAATAGAGTGGAATTTCAATCGATTTCCACTCGATAAACTAGTGGTCACTGTAGTCACTCGTCCCAAGAGTGAATTTCACTCTTTTACATTCAGAGAGAAGATTCAAAAAAAAGTACGTTACCTGTATTCTATATGTAGGCCTATGGTAAATTGTTAGTGTCACCCTACACTTTTCAACCCCTTAGCATTTATGTTAGGGGCAGCTTACCACCATATACCCCTCGAGCCTGTACTATAATTTTGAATATTTTCAACTTTGCTTGCCACGGGTGCTGTTCAGTGAGGGCTGGGTGCTTTTCTTACCAATGCTCTTTACTCGGTCTTCAAATCATGACGAACCCAGAAAGAGATCTTTGGATAGTTAAACAAAACTTGAAGGATCCACGTTTTTACACGAACCGTAACGTAAGTTAAATCTGTACTTCTGTATTATCAGGGAGCTGCTATTTGGAAATAGCAGCTCCCTGGTATTATGATTCCTACCGTCAGACGTGTTGTCCGCACGGGTACATTCAACG
>JAAAJZ020325900.1:0-12439 GCA_010015985.2 Actinopyga echinites
GTAGGCTACTTTCAAATCGAAATAGGCCTATCACAGTTCTAGATATAATAGATCTGGGCTTACAGTTAAAATTTACAGATGGCAGAAAAGCCTTGACAAAGGCTAGGGTCATGTCGATTCTGGGCTCTTATGACAGACATGCACACATCCGTCGTATGGTTAATGGTCGTTGCAAACAACAAAACTCAGGGTGTATACAAATACTATATGGTATGTAGCTCTTTGAATGTCAAGTAACACAGAGTTCAGTGTTCTTTTTGAGAGGGCAGCACGTACATATAGAGATGTCAAATGTAACAGGGAGCTGTTACGGAGCCGTAACAGATCCCTGAATGTAATAAGAAAAAAAAAAAAAAACCACGGCACTCCCCGCCCCTTCCCCAATGAAATAAATACGAATCTTTATTTGTAGGTTATCACGGAAAGTTACATCAGTAGTAGTGATGATGAAAGAAGAAAGTAGGGAGTAGCGTTGTAATGGTAAATATTGAGTGTGGGGGAGTGGCTTTACACTTTGACGTCAGTGTTGCTCATGTCCAGTAAATGTGCCCAGGGGTGGGGACATGGTAGGGTGGGTCTATTAAAGCTGTACCCTCGATTTATCGGTTGCAGGTGTCTGCTTAGATACCCACAGTGGGATCCGAGGATAATTTCCTGGTGAGGTCAAGGGCACAGGGCGTGCCAGAAAAAAGATCGCGGGGACGGGGAAGGGTATCTACTCTGAAAAATTGGCCTGGGGCTAACAATCATGACAAAAAGTTGCCCTGAAAATGAACTGTCTGTGCCCTGAAATTGACATTTTTTGTTCTGAAATCGATGTTTCGGTTTGCTCGGGGCTTCCGTCCCCAGACCCCTCCTAATAAGCTTATATTCTACTCAAGGAGAAAAGTCCTGGGAAGTCCTAGAACATTTCAGTATGCAAACTTTTAGATATTAGAACAGTAAGAAGACATCACGGCCCTTTGAAAGGAATCTTCACTGAGTCGGGAGGGGAGGAGAGGGGTAAGGGGAGCAGGAGGGGGGCAGGGATATGAAAGGAGGGGAAGGAAGGGAAACTCATTGAAGCAGAATGTGACGCGTGTGGGGTATAGTGGGGGCACTGAGGTGTACTGCTGGCTGACGTTCTTTTGAGTGAAGCCCCGCTCCTCCAAGATACTCTGAAATTTTCAAAAGGGGCCTCGAGAAGACACCGGAACGGCTGACTGATGCAAGGGGGAGGGGGCAGTTTGAGAGCAGACTGTGGCAAGGACCCTTGTACTCATTGAGGTACAAGGGTCTGAAAGGGGTGGTGCATAGCCTAAAGATATTTTCTTTCGTTTCAGATCAGCGAAGATTTCAATTAACCCTTAACATGAATTGGTAAAATATTCTTCCTGGTGCAACCAAATCCTACCCTTTTAAAATTCAAATTGATTCTTTTTATTTTATTAAATGGGTGAAGGGGATTTAAGTGGAGGGGCGTCCCCTCTTCCGAAAAAGTGAGGAGAATGTATCTTCGTCCTCACCGTCATGATGCACCCTCTTTCTCTTGGCCGCAATTGCAAATCGTAAAGTTAAATTTTGGTGAAGTTCTATTGTACATAGATTAATTAAGTGAAAGTATCCAGTACCTAGGTTAAAGTAGGCGGTATTAGACCTCAAAGAAGATTTGACTAATTTTACACGCTCAAAAATAGAGAAATGGCTAATAATTATTCTTAATACTGTGTTCAATTTCCTCCCCTAAACACGTATACCCTTCACTCGATGAATAGATCCTTAATTCAATAAATATCTCAAGTAGAAAGAAGGGTTACTTTTTGAGCGGTATGTGACCTTATTAGGCATTATTTGACTTAGTCTTTGATGATTTTGACCAGGGTGGGTACTTTACGACCTAGATGGGGTTAAATTCGACCATATGGGTGGAAAGCGACCAAGTACGAATCTTGAATTTGACCAAAATCCGTGTTGGATTCGATCTAATCTAGCAGTTTTCGATCTGACGGCTTGAGGAGTTTTTGACCTAAGGCAGATAAACATTATCAACATGCTTTAATTCTCTTCAAAAAGTTTAGTTTGTGTAATAAGACAATATGAAGTTTAAGTTTGTGTCTTAAGGAGCATTAAACAGAAGGAACTGATGATGATATTTTAAAAAATGTCAAAGGACTAAACCAGTCGAAATATGCCTCACCAGCAAAATTCTGGTCTGCCGTATTCGACTTTAGGCTGCAGTATTCGACCTTATGTTGGTCGGTATTCGCCTTTCTTTCGCAATTCTCTAGACCAAAATTCAACCCTCTTAAACTCATATTGATACCAGTATTGTGGTTTTGTTGTATTGCCTTTATATCACAGACAAAACTTGGACAGACACGGCGTACAGAAATCTGCAATAATTGCATATGCGCTTTGTAAATAAAGATCTCGTTAATAGCTTATAAGGTACCATAAGCGTTGGGGGATGGGATGGGGTAGGGGGTAGGGGACGGAGAGGGGACTGAGCACTTTAACTCGGAAACTTGATAACCATAAGTCTGCCCGAAGAGGGAATTTTGTTCAAAAAGGGCAAAACTTCTACCTGAATGGTAGGAGGTAGGGTGCTGCAACGTCCACAGCGCTTATCTGAGCCTACTAGTGAGGGAAATGGGCTTCACAAGAGGATACATAATGGTTAATTTCAACATAAACGTAGTGAAATACTTTCAACTGGGGCTGACGGGGGGGGGTACTTTTGCCCAAAATACTTTGACAACTGTTTCCGGAAAAGAGTCAAATTTGCCCGAAAGGAGCATTTTTTGCCCGAATGCAGAGGTGACTAACACATACCTCCTCTCTTTCGGGTGCAGTTTATTAAACTTTTGCAATTTAATGGCTAACGATTAAGATTTAATTTGAGTTTTACTGTTTTAAGCGTTATTTCTCCTCGTTTTATCTCATATATCTTTCAGATTACAGATTGTGAATAATCGTTTTCTTTTTCACCCTCAAGCAATAAATCCAGAATCAGGCCTGCTTCCAGGAGTGTTTTCGTCCAAAAATGGAATTTTTTACGTCTTGATAGGAGCTCCCTTTCTTATCGTTGGTTTCCCCCTTGTCATCATTTGGTTGGTTTGCCGTTATGTAAGGAAGAAGATGAGAGGTGTGTATGGCCATTATTGATACACTCTTGTTACATTTGGGGTCATTCACTTTCGTATATTAAAGTGTACGTAGTACCATCATCATGAGGCAAAGTTCCTCAGATGCTAACACAATCGCAAAATCACTCCATTGGTGTTTGCAGACCCTCTTAACTCCCGTAAATTTGACCACTTATTGGTCAAATTTGACCATCGTTCAGTCAAACTATTTGACCAAATTTGGTTCGGTGCATAGTTGACCCAGTCATTGGTCGATTAGACCAAAGTGTTTTCAGAATGCACTGGGGCTGAAAACTTGTGGTAAAAATTATCAAACTGATACAGGCAAAACTGTTCAGCACTACCTTCCCAGTTTAAAGTTGTTGCGTATATCCTTATACTCGCAATGCAAAGGACGCAGAAGTAAACAACTAAACATAAAAAAAAAAAAAAATTATGGGAATCAAGAAACTCATTGAAACAGACCCGTACCCGCAGCTACGCTTGGAATTCAAGGTGCTGAAATATTTTAGAGAGGCCATGTATTTACGCCAATAATACCTTTGGATCTTAAGTTTTTTCAGGGGGGGAAGATTTTTCTTTTCTATGGACGGTGCCCCTTCTCCCTTTTGGATATGGACCTGTCCTGGAAAAAGAAAGAAAAAAAAGAAGAAAGAAGAAAGAAGAAAGAGTCTTTGCAGTCTTTATCGACAAGAATTACTTGGGAGGCATGTTATGAGCCTAAGTTAAGTTGAATTTGCTTTTCGAAACGTTCGATTAAATTCTACTCGTGGTAAAGTTTTGACCTGAACTAATGTGCAATACAGCGGTAGACTGGTCTGCTGGCTGTGATGGAATTGTAGTTGGCCCGAAGATTGGTAAAGACAAAAAAAAGGGGGGTAGGGGTCACAGGGGAACTCACGGCCGTTCTAAAGGAGTTTCTAAGTTAATTTATATTCTCAGTGTAACAAATGTAAGTAGGCAAAAGTTCTAAAATCTGTTACCATTGTATAATTGAACTTTTTTATTTCCAGCAGCAATACCACCAGAAGTTTCGACGTAAGTGTCTTTTATGTTAATTAAATATGGCACAAGAAAGTACCTTTGTTTTTGACCATGCATCCCTTACCGTCAGTTCAAGAAGTTCAATATAAATAATAATAATTATAAAAAATACACAATTCTGCATTTGCATTGGACTGTCACATATCAATGTGCGCTGGTTGTTGTAAGCAGATACAAGTCTGCATTGTTTTAAATGTCATAAATATAGAACAGTTTATCTTTTTTTTACTTTCAGAGACTTGTATCTCACCCCGATTGATCACTCGACCGGCGTTTTCACAAGTCTGAGCCACACCCAGATTTCATGCAGCCAAGCAGGTATTGAATTGATCACTAGGCTGGCATTATGTCCAGGGTTAGGATATATACTTTTACAGTTATGTTACTTAGCTGTGTTATTTTCCATATTTCCTTTGCCAGCACAGTTCAGTCGTATATGTTAGTCATTGTTGGTGCCCTGGTCCCTCGTTTCAGTAACTACTTATTGCACAACTTTATGTAAAACTCGAAACGGTTTTCCTACGTGTTCAGTTCATCTTTAAGTACAATATGAGTAATATGATGCACTGGTTTCATGAAGTTTATGCTGCACTACCCGTACATTACAAATAAAACACACACCTCATCTTAAATGTGTTTCACGTGATTAAATGAGTATGACTATACTTTAATTCCTTTCACTTTTCAGAAATACATGGACGATTTCCCCGACCTCCGGAGTAAGTTATTGAAACTTGCTGTCAATCTATTCATACTTCTGTGCGCTAAACTGTCTTTACAATTTTTCATTGTTACCCTCCAACTTTCATTTTCCTTTTTCAGCCTGGATTTACCTGACATACCCGGCGAAACAATTCCTGATTACTGTGATGCAAAAGTAACTGAAAGTAAGAATAATAAACCGTATAAACAACTCTGCGATTATGTGTTACACTGAGTTAAACGATTAGAATAGAATGAATGCCATAAACGATTATACAGAAGAGAATAAATGCCATAAAAACAATGATATGGAGGTTACGGTTTAAATATGGGAAGGAGACTTTGAAGTAGAGATACTAGAAGGCTCATGGCAGCATTGGCCTTAAAGAGAAAACACGGTCACCCTAATCTGATTTAGTATATCCCGGTAGTCTTATTCATGATTGGTTTTTCAATCATATGACATAATAGATTGTTCCTAAATTGTTAAGTTCGTCCAGACCTACTCTTTGTTTTATCATTTTTATGCAATATTTATGCTTTCAAAGATCAAGACAGATATAATTGTAAGTGAAATAAGAGGAGATTTGTAAGAGTTAGTTAATGTTGTAAGATGAGGTTTGAGAGACTTAAAAGGTAGTTCGGAATGAACACAAGGAGCTCAGTCCGATCAAAGGTCAACAGAGCTAATTACCCACGTGCAATCTCATAGTCACGATAACATAACAACAGCTGAAGAGCGCGTTAGTAACAGAGAGACGCGGACTCAGGCATTTAGCTAGTGGCGGGATGTAAACACGCCAAAAATTACATGAAGGCTAAAGTACGCAAACGTGCGCATGCGCTGCGGGTACTTCTGAACTACCTTATTCCCTTCAATGAAATACCTTTTGACCTAAACCTCATGCGCACGGGGCGACGAGTACCCACGGCCCGACGCGACGAGACGATGGCTCACGACGATACAAAACTCGATAAACTTGTGGTCGTGGGACAGCTAGCTTACACCACCATGACCTGATGACTACATTCGTGCAGTCACGTCGGGTCATGGGGAGCGTGGCGGTGTGGCTTGAGGCTTTAACTGAAACTTGGTCTCTTACTTAGTTGTCATGATTGGAAAAATGTTCAATCTGTTTCATGCAGGATTGAAATTCATGCATGTTGTGGGAGTTTTGATTTAAAAAGGCTTAAGAGCTTAAAAAGCTCAAGGAGTAAGAAAATATTGTTTAAAATACAACCTTCTGCCTTTGCAATCTTCACAATCTAACTGTAATAGTATTTTTTTTCTTCTTCTATTTAAAATTCATTAATGCTGTAATGGTTTTCAAAGTTATAGGTGAACAACGATGTTACTTCGGTGTATCTACGTAGGCCAGAACTCAGGCTAACCTCCCCCATCCCGTACCTCATCTATAAAATTCCTACCACGCCTGAAAATGACCGTCGTTATAGTTTGTGTTGAATAACTCAAAAACGCTTGATTACAGTACAAGTATAGATTTTTACCAATGTGTGTCTTTTATTTTGTTTTTCCTACGCAAAAAGTGTATGCAGACACGATAGATAACCCGTAAGTATTTATTTCCGTATTTTGAAGCAATGTAACTATTTCTCGGCGTTGCAATTGCTAAGGAAGTGTAAGAAGTTATATGGTCGTTCACATTACATCGTTTAAATTCAGTCATTTGGAACGTCATGGTCAGATGATGAAATTGGGCTCATACCGTTTGCAGATATTTCTCTGTATCCACCTGCATCCCTGCCTCTCAGGTGTCCCCATTTTTGGGACATTTTGCGCCGTCAAGCTTTTACTGTGTTACATTTGTATCCAGGACCGTGGCCCCACTGTGCGCACTTATCCGCCATACTTTGACTGCGCATGGGCTATACCCTACAGCAAAGTAATAGGAACGCGCCGGTGTCCCGTATGGTCCCTGGTAAAATATCCTGACGTACTTCCCGTCCCAGGAAACGTGTTGCGCCGGCCCAAATATCATAGGGTAATATATGTGCCTACGAACCATTTCTCCAGGCGGACCAAATGTCCTGTGAGACCGCGGCGACACAACCTTACTTTGATAAAAAAAAAAAAGTAATAAAAAATTAAAAATAAAAAAAACTGACGAAACGAGACAGTACCACCTACCGTAGACCACACTTTTTGGAGATTAAAAGCATAGCTGATTAAAAATAAATGAGACACTTTTTATATCATATACAGATTTAAATTATTAGAGAGATCTTCTAAAAGGAGAAAACCAGATCCGACACAGAGCAAACAAGGCAAGACAAGTAAGGATAATTTTCTTTACTTTAATATTGGAATTACAAGTTTATAGTTTTTGTATTTATTATGGTTAAGATTCTTTGTCAACTTTTCAAACCGTTCATGCTTAACAAAAAAACATATTGATGTATACAAATTATACAAAAAATGCTATTTTAAATTGGGAGTGTGAAAAAGATTACTCACTATTCTTACGTTTTTATTTTAGAGAAACAATCGGATATACCTCCAAAGTAAGATCTCTCAAGCATTCTTAATTTTGTCATTATACTTTAAAGTGTCTTAGGAAGCTCAGAATGAGAAAAAGCGAGGGGACAAGGTGGTCTAGGTCAGTTGGGGGAGGGGGTGGTTGAGAGTAGACAATACCCTGAAAGGGGTTGAATCAAGGACTTCGCTTTAAGAACCCTGGTGGTGTCCAAGGGTAAGGCGGGTGGGGTAGGGACCAAAGAAGTTCATCCGTGGGAAGCTCAGGAGTATTTCATAAAATTTAGGACACTAAAATGAAGCATTGAACCTTTTTTAAGTGGTATACTGTATGGGCCCTGAAAGAGAAAGGTGACCGTTTCTCTTCAGCTCAACACCAAGCAAAGAGTGATCGATTTGGCGATGGAAGGGGGGTTGTGAGTGGGGAAGATGATAGGAGTAACACGGGGCATGTAGAAGTTCATTCAAGCATTCCTACTGGCAGTAGTAATGAAAAACCGGATAGACGATAAGTGTGGACGAAGCACGCTTTCAAAATAGTACTTTGTATACATTTGTAAATGTTTCACTTCAGTTTACATGACAGAAATTATAAACTACATTTGTAACGAAAGATTCGATGTAATGACTTTGTAGATTTCTTCGGAAATGTGGGAGGGGCAGAATATGCTCTCGGTTGATGCTGTTCTCCTATTTTCTCATAGAGTATTCCATGGGTCTTTATCTTTCATTCAAAATTCTCTTCCTTATTTTAGAATGGCTTTACCTAAACTACCCTATGAAAAGGTTGCAGAATACTCCGATGGAGAAACTGAGAGTAAGTGTGACGAACAGCTTTGTATGTTTTTTCATGAAGCAGCCATAACCAACGGTTGATAATGAATTTCAAATCCTTAGAAGATTTTAAGCTGAGAGTGTTTTCATTCTAAATACTAATACTGTAACGTCATTGTCTATTATAATTAGGTTCTCATTTAAGATTTAAAAGTTCAGTTAAATCAACTTCCTTCCGTGTTTTCAATTAGAAAATCATGATAACATCTGAATACTATAATCCGTTTACCAACCCAGACCCAAATTGTTCAACTTTTCTCGCTCGCTGAAAGAAATAAGTATTTCGTTTTGGTTGATAGTTTGTGATGTTGCAAATTTGCCTCCAACATCGCTAAATCACAATCTTTGCAGACTATTATGCAACCACAGAGCAAACTACCACTCGAGGACAGGTGTTTCATGAAAAAGACATGTGTCCAATTTTGGAAGTAAAAAAGGGAAAATTGTACACGAGATGGATGGGAACCATTGCTATCTCAACAGAGAGTAAATGTGTTTTAATGACAACGGTTACAGGTAAATTACATAACTGGCTTTACATGCTGTAAAATTGTGCTTCAATTGCTTATCTTTTAATAGAAGTACTTAACAAGTACAGATTCATTTTACACTGGAGCAAGAAGATATAAATTTGCAGGGTTTTTCCTTGAAATTTCTGAGGCCTACAAGTAGATCTTCGTTTTGTTTTCTTGCACAATTGATGTGTATGGATGCTTTCATGTTGCATTCTGTTCCACAACCTACGCTATCTCTTCTACAATGAACGTTCAACCACACACTGCATGCTATAGCTCTACCCAAAAGTGTTACCGGTATTAACTACCGGTGTTTCATTAATATGTATCACGACAATTCTCTGGACTGAGTCATTTTCAATTGAATACATGAAGCTTTTGTCGCTGTTTTTATCTCTCATCTCAATCAGATGCAGTTTTGAGATCAAAAGATGTCCAATGGGATGCCTTTGTAAAGCGAGCATTGGAATTACCCAAGTCTAATAGTTTATGCAAAATAGAAGGTATCGGTATATTAAAAGGTATGTCTCAGGAAAGTTTGATAAGTTAAGCTGGTCGATAGTATCCATCTCCAAACGTACTGTAGTTGCTTAGGTTAGTGAGTTTTCAGTTCAAGAATGAATAATTCCTTCAGCATTACGAGCGCATTAAAACACTCTTGTGGTAGCACACCCCAATTAAAACCTCCATTGACTTACACACTAAACTGCAAAAGTAAAGTGCCCTTTAAAACCTTGTGGAAGTTTTCGCCAGGTACAAGCTACCACTCACGAGACAGCTGACAAGTTGGCCATTCATGGCACTTTCAATTTACCATACCATGATCATGAACATTTTAGCTATATAGAAGGGCTCAAACTTTTCTTACCTTTACCCTGACGTCTTCGGTCATCCCTGACTCGACTTTTCATCTACCGGCTTCCTAGCCCATAATGTTCCCAAAATTACCTCCACTGACCCAATTTTCACGTCACTGATACTTTCCTTATAGCACTTTCAGATGCAAAGCACAAAAAACCCCACCTCACTCAGTAACATATTGAAAAAAGTTGTCCAAACGTTTCTTTTAGGGACTACACTTGAGGGAGAACAAACTGAGCGGATGGATATCAGTTCTAATTGAGGTGCGCTACCTTGTTTGATTGTTAAGGTAAACTGGTACAGTATACTCGTCAGAAGGGATGGAAAAAGCAACAAAGCGGTCATGACAATGTAGCTGTAAAGTAATGAGAAGTTCTGCCGCATATTCACATTTTCAACTCTTTTTAACAGGAAAGATCCATCTAATTCATGATTACCTTGTTTATGGCACACTCAATGATCGCATTAACTCAGCTGAATACACCAACGCCAGTAAAGAGACGTTTATTCCTATGCTCCCTTCAGAGGTGATGCGACACGTACTCGGCATCTTGGAAGGCATGGAGCTTATTCATTCCTATGGGGTAAACAAGCTTACATCAAAAATTTAGTAAACCATGAAGAAAAATAATCGTTTCAGTTCCACAGGTGCATTACTGCTACAAGAGAGTAGTAGTGATCAGACGATGTCCAACTGTTTTTTCAAGCAATCGAAAGGAGGAGTCAGTTACAACTGTTCAAATGGAAGTCAGGAGAAAAAAAAAACCCTTGGTGTGTAATCATAATTCTAACAACAGAAAATCAAATTAGTGATAGCAAAAGGCATTTTATATCAGTTATTCAGAACTCTTAACCACTGATATGAAATGCTCATTTTGACTAATTTAAGTAAAATACAAACAGTGGGGGTGCGTATAATGATAATTCTAACAACATGACAGTAAATTAGTGAAAAGAACATTAATAAGTAATGTAAGACATCATTTTGACTACTTTAATTTAAGTAAAATAAAAACTGTGGGTGCATAATCATTATTTTAACAACATAAAAGTAAATTAAAGCAACATTTAATAAGTGATATGAAACATCACTTTGACTAATTCAAGGAAAACAAAACTCGAAGGCGTATAATCATAATTCTAACAACATAAGCAAATTAGTGGAAGCAACATTTAATAAGTGATATGAAACACCACTTTGACTAGTTTATGTAAAATAAAAGTCGTGGGCGTATAACCATAGTTCTAACAACAGAAAAAGCAAATAAGGGAAAGCAACATTTAATAAGTGATATAAGGCATCATTTTGACTAATTTAAGTCGGGCCCTTAGCCTCGGGGGCATTTCGGGGCAATGCCCTACCAAAAATTATTTCTGCCCCCAGATGAAAATTGAAACTGCATAATAATTAATAATAAAAATAATAATAATACTATTTAAATAATTTTTAGGCCCCCCACCCCCCCAATGTAAAGCTGGCTACAGGCCCGATTTAAGTATTAATAATGTTTCAAACACCCAGGTGATGACCAATTTACTGTATATTTGGATCCATTAATTATTTGAAACATGACCTGCATTTTATGGTCTGAACTTAAATGAATAGAAGTAGGATAACCAATTGGATAATGTTGCTTTACTTTGCTTTTTCTTTTGCTGTTTCTGAAGTTTTTCAATACGTTTTTCCGGAAACAACATAAGAAGGGATAGGTCAAAGGTTAAGTGAGGGAATTAAACCACATGCAATTCCATCATCACGAAAAACAAATGATAGTAGAGGGCGGCAGACACAGAGAGACGTGACGCAGGTGAAAAGCTGACCAAAACAAACCAAAAATTACTTGCTATATTACGCGCACGCGCTGTGGGTATTCCAAAAAACGGAATTGATCCTGGCCTCGGAAAATCGTGCATTCTTTAAGATATGAAACTGTTTCATATTATTCTGATTATTGAAGTTAAATTTCAATCTTTAAAAGAAGCAAACACTATAACAAACATCGAAACAAACGCGTAATGTTTTTTTCTTAAATTTACCGTAGTTCCTGCATCCAGGATTATCTACGAAGAAGATCCTTTTAACGAGCCAAGGCATCTCTAAACTTTACGATTTCTGTCTATGCGAGGACGCTACGAAAATTATAGCAATCAGAAAAGCACAGGTCAGTACAATATCTCGGCAGGTCAATTTTATGTACTTTAACTTGTCAATTCGTCTTCAGCAAGGTCAGAAAATAGTTTTCCATTACCCCCGGTGATTTCTATCTCTCCTTTTCTTAGGTGTCATTTTCCGCCAATCATCTCGCTCCAGAAGTGACTGTTCGTAACGAATATTCTTCGGCAAGCGATGTGTGGTCAACAGCATTTGTAATATGGGAGATGCTGTCTAATGGTGAGTGGCAAAGATTGTCTAAAATTGAATATAAAACTATTTTTTGTGATAATGATCAAAATTACTTCATTTTGGATTACTCTAGGTAGCTTAAAGGAATAGTACAGACCCAAATTTCTTTTTGATATAATACAGAGAAACTTATTCTAAGCATACTGGAGAAATTTTCATCCAATTCCCATGTTCGTTTCTCGAGATATTAGCGACTAAAGGTATCACATTTCCTACCAAAAGTCAACTTGAAGCAAACAGGTGTGATACCATGGCTTCACATTGAGGACCAATGTCTTTTTACTTCTTTATTTTTTATCCTTTTGTCTTGACCTTGGATTGATTAGGGAGTATTTTGCCCCTGAGGCTTATAAAGTTTAAAAAAATCCACTGCTCAGGATGCATTAATGATATGAATACATCAGAGTTTTGTTGTATAAAATTGGTAGTAAATTTTAAAGTAAAACAAAACATTGGCCGT